>JACXGI010000477.1:7560-57722 GCA_016801175.1 Esox masquinongy
ATTCTTCATATGAATGGGCTATGGGGTAGGGTGGCAAGACGGAAGCCTTTTCTTACAAAGAAAAACATCCAAGCCCGGCTGAAGTTTGCAAAAACAAACATCAAGTCTCCCAAAAGCACGTGGGAAAATGTGTTATGGTCTGATGAAACCAAGGTTGAACTTTTTGGCCATAATTCCAAAAGGTATGTTTGGCGCAAAACAACACTGCACATCACCCAAAGAACACCACACCCACGGTGAAGCATGGTGGTGGCAGCATCATGCTTTGGGGCTGTTTTTCTTCAGCTGGAACCGGGGCCTTAATCAGGGTGGAGGGAATTATGAACAGTTCCAAATACCAGGCAATTTTGGCACAAAACCTTCAGGCGTCCGTTAGAAAGCTGAAGATGAAGAGGAAGTTCACCTTTCAGCATGACAACGACCCAAAGCACACATCCAAATCCACAAAAGCATGGCTTCACCAGAAGAAGATTATCGTTTTGGAATGGCCCAGCCAGAGCCCTGACCTGAATCCAATTGAACATCTGTGGGGTAGTCTGAAGAGGGCTGTGCACAGGAGATGTCCTCGCAATCTGACAGATTTGGAGCGCTTTTGCAAAGAAGAGTGGGCAAATATTGCCACATCAAGATGTGCCATGCTAATAGACTCCTTCCCAAAAAGACTGAGTGCTGTAATAAAATCAAAAGGTGCTTCAACAAAGTATTAGTTTAAGGGTGTGCACACTTATGCAACCAGGTTATTGTGAGTTTTTTATTTTTATTTTTCCACCTCAAAGATTTCAGTTTGTTTTTCAATTGAATTGTTCACGTTTTAGGTCACATTAAAGGTGGAAAAGGTTCTGAAATGATTTATCTTTGTCTCATTCTTTTACATCACAAGAACCTGGCATTTTAACGGGGGTGGGTAGACTTTTTATATCCTCTGTAGCTAGCAATCTGACTGAAATATCAGCTACTTTTTCATTAAGCATTTGAGCACTTTTCCGTGAGTCTAGTTTGTTTGGGTGCCTCTTTAATTTTTTACATCAGATGCAGGACTTAATGGGCGTTTAAAAATGTCTGTATGTCTTGCATCTTGACTTAGCCAGTGTCAGCGTTGGTCTGGGCTAAGAGTGCTTGATTCTGTCTGACGCACTAGTGCGGGTAGGCGGAGTTTGCTGTTGGATAAACGTGGTGAATAAATGCACTGCTTGCGAGGCAAATCCAGGCGAACATGACGAGCACACTTGATAAATGATCCCAGATGTTCGCAATGATTCCCACGCAATTAGAATTTAGATCAAGAGTATTAACATGCTCAACATGGAAAAACTCTGGGAAAGCATTAAGTGGGCACATAATCATTAACAAATGGAAAGGTGGGGAAACAGGATTTATGTGTGTTTATCCTGCACTACATCCATGCCCTCCACCCCAGCTCACTCTTTTAGGCAGGTCATTGAAAATAAGAATAGGTGCTCAACATACTTACCGAGATAAATAATGATGACATAAAAATGAGTATGGAACAAAGGAAAGGAGCTACTGTAGCAGGGCAGTGTCATGAGCTGAATTTCAATGGCAACCTATACACCATGATGAATTACTTCTGACCAGGGCCTATTTCCTAATGCATTACTTGGTAACAGAGCAGTATGGCTTGTAGTTCACTATATAGCGATAGAGTGCCATTTTGGACCCAGGCAGTAGGTGGCAGGAGTCGATGGAAGCAGGAGGCGTATCCCAGATAGTAATGATGGCAGCAGGTGAGATGGTGTTAGGCTGCGTCCTGTAGATACAGAAAGACCCTGATACCTTTTCTCCTCCCTTGCGCTCCCCTCTCTTCTCCCTTGTCTCCTTTACACTGCCTGGCCTGGAAAAGGACCCTCCCCTGTGGATACCCTAGGCCAGTCACCCCCTCACCTCCTCCCGTCCTTCGTCCTCTACCCCAATCTCTATTATAATTGAGCAGGTCTTTGAGATTTTTCTGGCCTGTCTGGTGTTTTCCCAAAGCACGGCAGCCCTAAACCCACAATTGTCTCTGTCTTAAATAATCAGAACAGTGCATGATGGGAATGGTTTCTGCACCCCTCCTAGAACGCAGGATCAGGCAGGTCTGGGATGGAGTTGCCTACTGAGGGAAGGAGAGCAGCATCCTTGGGAAAAGATAACAGTAAACCCAAAAGTAAGCATCTTATGGCGCTGCCTTCAGGTGCCACCATACTGCAGGGGTGATAGGTCATCTGGGGAATAGAGGGCCATTTTTAACAGGTGCTTCCTTTTTATATACTTATAACCTCATCAGTGCCTCCCCCTCTCTTTTCTCCCATTCCCGTCTTCTCCTGTCTCCTCCCATGTCCTACCCAGACAAACAACAAAAGGGTGTTTGACCCTGATGCTACATTGCTACTTGGCGTGGCGTAGCAGTTTGATGTGAAGAGATGGAGAGAGGAGGAGACAACAGGGGCAGGCCAAGGCCACAACCCTGGTACCCTGGTAAAGGAACCAACCGTTGGATACGTTTGCCTATCTCTTGTTTTTCACACTCTTTTTTACCTTCCATTCTCTATTTACCTCTCCCTCTCAGTCTTTAACCCTGACCCTCTCTCTCTATCTACCTCTCTCTCTCAGTCTTTAACCCTGACCCTCTCTCTCTATCTACCTCTCCCTCTCAGTCTTTAACCCTGTCCCTCTCTCTCTATCTACCTCTCACTCCTAGTCTTTAACCCTGTCCCTCTCTCTCTATCTACATTTCCCTCTCAGTCTTTAACCCTGACCCTCTCTCTATCTACCTCTCCCTCTCAGTCTTTTACCCTGTCCCTCTCTCTATCTACCTCTCCCTCTCATCTGGTTTCCTTCATGCGTTTGTTGAGATTGCAGAGTCAAGGTCTCCTCACCCATTTTAATTGACTCCTCTTAAATGTGACATGAAATTAATTGATATTCTTACAAACAGTTAACTGCTCATTAATCAATAGGTGTTGGTTATTTCCTGCCACAACAATGTATTTTCACAGGTATAATTAACTTCCTTCCTCACTTTTTTATTTCACCAGTCACTTGTAATGCCCACCACTTCAGATGCTTGACATTGATCCTTCTGTTTACGGTTTGAATGCTCTAACAGCTCTTAACATTTGGTGATCAGAACTGAATAAACCGACCCCAACTATAAAAATAGTCCTGAGAGATATACCAACGATACACATCCACAAAAAAATAACCAACTTTATTTTCATGTCTGTAATACCACAGAAATAAGCTAATCTCATGTCATTTTGTCACCTCTCCCCTATGTGAGGGACACAAAAGCTGTCTCCCCAAAGGTGGCATCCCAAATGCTACCCTAGTCCCTTTGTGGTGTACTAAGGTTGAACAGGGTGCCATTTGGGACACCAGCCCAAGGATGCTTGTTTAGGTTGGGGTGGTAAACGTTGTGGAAGGAATGGCGTTTATCCCTTCTCCCCAAAACCAGTGGTCAGTCAAATGGACTAAATCAGGTGCACTGTGTGATCCACACCGCCACACTCGAAGCCTCGCTGTGACCTGACCGGCCACACGTCAGACTGAGGGGCAGCAGAGAACATTGGAATATTTGATTTCTCATCAGGCGACTGAGCATAACTAACGCTTTAAGAAGCCTTCAATAACCCAATAACCTGGATGAGACGTCCTTCCTTTCCAATGCCCCGCGTGACCCGTTACTCCCTTACCCCGACGATTGCTCGGAAGGTAGATGGAACAACGTAAAATATGTCAACGTGAAGCGCACAGTTGTTCACAGAAAAGCTGCTATCATTAAAGAACCAGTCCCGAAGTAGTATTTGTGTAGTCTTTATACAGTACAGTCCATATAAAAATGAAACATAAGTAATCAACTGAAGGTAATAGTAGGAGCAATTTGAATGGTACATCCAGAGGTAGTACTGTATGTGTTGTTAGTGTGGGTAGATATACTTTACATTTTTTTACCCATCTTTTATGCATCTCTCAAGAGGGAATGCTTACTAAAGCGATTGACAATAAATGGCTAACCCTGATGGTGGATCAGCAGGTTTCTGAGCACATGGTTTGAACCTACAGCCATCTGATCTGCCTTAACTATCCTGTCAGACTGTAGCCTCAGAAACGTGGTGCAATGGATGGGTTTAGTTTATTGCCCTGGCTCTATGTACAAGTTCTAGTTCCTGTTTAATCATTTATATCCTTCCAGTATGCTAAGGACTGTGAATTGCAGTTTCTGATATTTATTTCATAGTATCATGCTCCCTCTCAGAAACAAATAGAAGTTTCTGCTGCTGAGAAATGAAATATTAAAACCAGCCCTGTAAAATAAATAAGTAGAAAGACCAGTATCCATATTTACAACAGAGACATGGTGTGAGATTAGAAAATAAATGAGGATCATCTGACATACTTAAAGAAATGATGTACAATAAGGCGAAAACTGCTTTGGGATATTTGTATCTAATTATTAATGAGTATAATAAATAAATTATTTACTCGCCAGGTCGTAAACTATTTATCTAAATTAAATGCGCCCAGCAATGCTTTTTATAGCTCAGCACTTTTTAAGGGACTTTTAACAATTTTAAGGGAAGTATTTTGGAAATAACCAGCTCCCGTCAGCTGTTTTTCAGAGAGACGGAAATTGTTATTGTGCTCAGAGAAGTGTAAATGTCAATAACTCAAAAGGTGGTTTTACGGTTCATTCAAGCCCTGATAAAAAATCATTATACTTTTTAAGGATATTGACTGTCTCAGAAAGGCGTTTAATGCATAAAAAAGCATTTTTCTTCTTCACTTCGTTAGTTGGTGCATCTTAAATTGACTCGTCAAGATGCCTTTTGTATGAGTCAGCAAACACATCATAACAAGACAACATGACTATTTAATGCATACATTTTCCATCTTCCCAAAATGATGATTCTCCCCCTTTTGGAATCAAATGAATTTCTTAGCAGCCAAGTATTTACCAACTTATATCTTCTCAAAGTCTCATAAATGTGCACAGCAAGCGAGATCACATCATATTGATGAACTTTTGCCCCAGAAGTGATTATGTTTAAAGATATAGCCATATACGGAACCTACCCAGAAGCTATGAGGCACATCATTTCCAACATGAATCTCAATTTGGAGAAATGAGAAAGCCTCATGACTGTAATAAAACTTAGTAGTCTTCAGATCTCATTAGGAATGACTAAAAGGCCAAAAACAGGTCAGATTAGCAGAAAGTTGAAGTGATTTACCACTTAGGGTGGATTTCTGACTCTCTCCCTAACCTTCCAAGTAAAAACCGTTGCATTAATAGCATTTAACCCATTTTGCTTCAACATATTGCACACATCAAAAGGCTGTTTTTGAAAAGAGCTCTGCTCTTTATAACTGCAGGGTATACTTTGTACGCTTTTTCCCCACTCACCCCCCTACCCTCGCCCCTCTACTCTCTCCTCACCTGCCCCGCTAACCTCCACCCTTCATTCTGCTTTTTGAAGAGAGAAAGAGAGGGAGCAGAGCCAGGTCTTAACACTACAGAAGACGAGTAGAGCCAGAGAAAGATCCTGAAGGTGCCCTGTGGGTATCTTTGAAATTAATCGTCGGCTGGTCTATCTTATGTGCGGTTTTGAAACATTAACAAGACCTTTGAGAGTGAAGGATGGTTAAGGGGAAAAGGGGAGGCAGAGGAAAAGAGGGCCGGACATGGCATGATTGTCGTTAATGTTTTATTGAACAGATACAAATTATTTTGGCCCTGACCTTCAGTGTTGGGGGGAAGTCAATGAGAAGGTGTGTCAGGGCATGCCATGGGGCGCTGAGTGGGGAAGAGAGGATTGAAGGGTCTCTCTGTTGCTCTGGGGCCTTAAGCAGGGCTGTCACATAGAGCAAAACGGTTTTGAAGGGAGTTATTTTGTCTACATTTTTACATGGACAAACGGGATCAATGATGACATCCGAATCCATGTTGCCTAATTACAGTTTGTTCCAAGTCAGTGATTGATTGGCTTACAATGAAAAATAAATTAATATAATAGACAGCCATAATGAACAATAAAGTAAGCATAGAGCAGAACTAATGTCCAGTGAGGGTGGGCAAAAATGTGTGTGTGATTGTTGACATATCCACTCTGCACATCCATTGGGATTACAGCAACTTGAGATATGTGTCCTCTGAAAGCACATCCGATGCCATTCTGGTTTTTGAGACGCCACTCAATAAATTAGGAAATCTAGTCTGGAATGATGAGGCAAGGCAACCATATTTCAATACGAACCCTCGAACCTGGATGGTGATGGTCAATTGCACTGCCCTCTGTAGGTATCTTGGGCAAATCCTTGAGCAGGATTTTTAGAAAGTCTATCTATGTGTTATTTACATTTTGTTTCAATAAACTCTAGTAAATGTGAATATGCCCCGAGGCCCTCAACTTTTTTTTAAATTTAAACATTAAAGTCATTTAAAATCATTAGTCTTATTTAAGTAGCTTCTGGTTAGCTGCTTTATGCCATGTAATTTACTGATTGCGTTCTTAGTCTAACACTATGTTCTTCAGTCCACTTAATGCAAACACACACACATATACACCTGTGGCGTTGTTAGCCCTGGGCGTCCGGGGCTATAGCCCCGGATCTTTTATGAATAGCCCCGGATCTAAAAAAAATAAATAGCCCCTGATCATCTGTAATTCCGATCGCGCATTATGACCATGTAGACGTGTAGGCTGCTAGCGTGTATATCGAAATTTTTTCGCATGTACATTCAAAACCCTGTACTTTCTGTCCCGGGCGGGGCGGGGGGAGGGGGGGGGCTAAGCCCCGAATGTATGGTGATCCTAGCGATGCCTCTGACATACACACACACATACAGTATATAGTAAATTATATATATATATATATATATATATATATATATATATATATACATAGCAAATATCTATGTAGATTTAAATATATAGCTCAATATATGCCATCACATTATGAAGGGCCATGCAAGCTTATGATGATGATAGTGTTATACCAGTTTGTGTTAGAATACTTGCTGAAGTGACATGGTGACTAGGTGTTATTAAGCTGTGCCAAGTTGATTAAACACAGCACATTACTAGATGACAGCGACACATGCATGAGTAACATAGCCCTGCTAATTCCATTAGTGTAACGAGACGGGTCAGTTTCTGTAATCGCAACGTTCTTTCTAAGTGCTAATGATACATCTGCATTGTTAATTGGAAATTATTATTTTAAATATTATGTACACCGACAGAACAACTGTCATTAGCATTAAAGCTCAAGTTGTCTACAACTCAGATGTTCCTTTTATGCAACTGTGCTGTAGTTTTAGTCATCATTACCACACACTAAAGCCAGGATTCAAATAAAAAATGCATTGTCGACTAGCAAACAACGCTAAGGTAATTTTCACTTGACTCAAGGTCTGTAGATATTGCTGAGACCCAAATGCAGTTTAAAAGAATTAGTTGAAAATGTTATGTAAAATATACATTGTTGACAGAGCAGTGCATTTGTCGACAATGTGCCTTTGAATAAATTCTGGACCTAAAGGAAGACTGACGAGAAACATCTGCATGTTAGTGTGTGTATCAATGTTAGCCAGTCTATATTATGTGGTATCAGTTTACCAGGGGGATACGTACAGTAGGAAGGTAACGTACTGGGCCTTCTGAACCCTGTTCCTGTAAACCACCAGTCCTACTAGGCCTAATCCCTTCTCCTCAACATGTTCTAACAGTGATACAGTGCCTGGCTATAAACAGGGGAGTACAAATGAAAAAGCTGCCGACAAGTATTTCATAAAGTACCTACACCTCTAAATCTATCACCCAGCTATAGATTGACTGCCACCACCAAGTGATAGAGAAATAGAGCTTTTCGGCTCTACCACACAAATGCTCTGTACGCTATCCGTGCACATGGGAGAATGATACGAATGAGGAGAGTGGGATAGCTTTATAATGATTTATTCTTCGTGGTAGCAACCTCCTTGTGAGGATGGGATGGGCAGATGCATACATTAACAAGAGCAGATGGATGAAATGCAGCATTATCAGCTTCCTGCTGTTAGTGTGGTCCTGATGATTTGAGAGGAATGTATGTTCCAAATGGCACTGCTACAGTCAATACTGCACTACTTTTAACCAGAGCCCTATAGGGAGAATTGGCTGCCAGCTGCCATGGAACATAGGCCAACAGTGCACAAGGCTGGTCATCAGCCAGACACATTTAGAAGAGCAGAAGAGAGGTGAGAAAAGTGAGCTGAAGTGTAACTGAAGTGTAATTAAAGAACTTAAAATAATTTTCTAGCTTTAAAATGGGATGTAGATCTAGAGGGCATAGCATTTTCCATTTCTGCACTGCAGTGGTCTACTAACTCAATAACGCACACGAGAAATAGTTGTACAATAGTTGTCTTTTACTTCTGTTTTCTCATTTAATCATAAAATTGGAGTCAATTATAAGAGTGTGAATTCACTTGCTCACAGGCATTGCATTACAATGAGTGTGCATTACTCATATATGTGTGTTTGAGTGAGAGAAGACAGCCTTGTAGTTGTGCTGTGACTGCTGAGTGAGTGTGGGTTATCAAGTGTGTCTGCTTTGTGTCGAACAGTGTGCCGTCTCTTGCTTTGTATACTTGACTCTATTGATTTCTCCTTACTCCGGCGTTAGGAGCAGTAATTATGAGCCTAGACCAGCTCATTGATTTGACGTCCCATCGGAGACAGGCTCACATTTACAGTCTTCACAGACCTAGCTAGGGCTTCTCTAGGGCTCGATCAGTTAACCTCAGGTTGTGTTTTCGCTTGCTTTACAGGACTACATCCACACCATAACACAACCGTACACAAAAATATTCACATTTTTTCGGAACTAATTGTGATTAATATTGAACATTGCATAATGAATAATAATACTATATAATTATATGTATTACTTCTAGTTATACATATGTTATTACATGTTGGATTTTATTATAATAACACTAATAGTAGAAGTATTGCATAGTACAGCACCATACAGAAACTCAAGCAGTAGTCTAAATAAAACAGTTATGATAGCATGGTAGTATATTATTGGTAATAGTACTCGACTGCTACAGTATATTGTTGTATTTAGAGTAGTGTTAAGATATTATTCTAATGACAACAGACATGAAGGATAAATCTAATTCCAGAAGCACCTTCGTTACAAAGAGAGAGAAAGAGATAGAAAAAAGTTGCCTCCATTTTGATGGAAACAAACATTGCTTTAGGCCTCTTTGTAAACAGTAGCTACCCAGCTGCTATTCCGAGTGATGGGAGCTCCACCTTGTCACAACAATTCCTTAAAAGAGGAACAGTTTAATGTCAACAGTATTTTCTCCATCTGCCTGCCTCTTGAAAACCCTTCCATTCCACAGGGAAATCGTTTTTCCCATTCTCTGCTCCAGGGAAGTGCAATACACAATATAAACCCATTACATCAACTGAGAATGCAGTCAAAGATGTAGCATTAGCCCGCTACAATTGACTGCTCTCTGTGGCGCATACCCATCTGTTCACAAAAAGGAGTCAAAGCTTTCCTCTGGATGCGGTTTTCTCTTTGTATTTTCGAGATGAATAATATCTTCGGAGGATCGTTCATGTCCACTCATTTGCATGGCTACATGTTGTAATCAGCATCCTAAAAGGCACACTATTCCTTAAAACAGGGAGCTACTTTTTTTTGTAGTCCAAAAATAAGTGTGCTGAATAGGAAACAGGGAATCATTTGGGACACCACTGCAGATTGACAGATGTATCCCAAATCTCATCAGACGCCCACTGTGAAGTTGAGCACTCTCAGTAGTAGATCTCTCTGATTGGGAGAAGCATGTCCAATTTACAGTCAATGGAAATGAAATTAGCTCACCCTACTACTGCTCCTCATCTACCCATCGCTACAAGACACTTGACAACTTAACACGGAAAGATAAAGCCAATTACTTTGCCAGGAGCACAGTGTCAGCTACTAATTGGCTAAGATTATACATTTGAATAGGACCAATTAGAGTGTGCCTGGCCCTCACCTTTTAAGTAGAAAAAGTAATTTACTCTAATATAGCTCAGTTCCAAGGTGTATGTGGAGGTGTTTTCCACCTCAGTAATGAACAGAGTCAGATGGCCAGGGCCTTAGGACTCACACTAACCCAGTGCTGCATGAACGGTAGAAAAGAACACTGTAGTTAATTCATCTCAGTCGAACCAATACTGCAGTCCTTCTACATATTAAATGAAATAATCATTTGGAGTAGTTTGTATGTGATTGTAATTCATATTTTTTCCTTATAGAATTTTTTAATAATTATTTGAAGGAGACGGCATAGGCTTATAATATATTCAGTTGCAAAGCTGATTGTATCCACATCAAAGTACTGTATTATTTTAGTTCTTAGTTTTCAAAAGGCACTTATTATATATGGTATCTACTGCATTTGACTGCCTATTAAGCTTTGATCTAATGCACACTAAGAGACATACTCTCCTTAATGAATGAGATGCACTTTTAAGTTACTTGTCATCTCCAAAGAACTTCAAATAAACAATCACATTAATCAATTACTCTTTCCAAGCTGTCACTTCTCTTCCCGTAGTTGAATTGCACAAAATGAGAGGCGTGCTCAGCAATGAAAATAAAATCAGAGGTTTACAGAAATCTGTGGGTATTTAATTAGAGTTTGTGTGCATCTGTGTGTATGCCTCTGTATCTACCAGGAAAATGACTTGCGAAATTAAAGTGAAATGCTTTGATGTGCTATAAGATTTGAATAGTGGAGGATTTAAATATTTAAAAAGTGTTCTGCAGTGTCACTCTTTGATCTGTAGGGCTGATTAACGGTTTGGTTTGTTATAGAAAAGAACACTAAAAGGGTGAGGGAAAGCCGGCCCACTGTAATTGTGAGTTGTCTCATAGAGCGAGGGGTAAGTTACACATTTTAAAGTAAAAGGGTAAACAGTTCATTTGAAAGAAGAAAACTCACTGTTTTATTTAAGTTTAATGAGACAAGTAGACAGAGACAAAGACTTCAAACAAACCCTGAATTCTTACAGTAGGAAAAAAAATCTATCATCTTCATAAGAGAATGACATCCCCAATTTAAAAATTGCTTTTATCGTGTACGGTGATGATTAGGATTGGGCATTGGGGAGGCTGTCTTTGTCTCTTGACATCGCAATTTTACACAATGAAGTAGAAGGAAGTAGCAACTTAAGGGTCTGTACGATATAGGGGCAGTACACTACCACCACTTGTATACGTAAATAAATCCTAAAATATAACCAAACAGGATTGCTAGTCCAGCCCATGGGTCTGCTCTCTAGAGCTTTTATTTACATTTACAAAGTACTATATTGCTCAACGGCCAAAACGGGTTATAACAATTCAAAACAAAATCTAAGAAGACTTGTAATATTTGATTTTTCAAATAAATAACACTTTTCGCATAATCCACAATGTTACCATTTTGTCTTGAAATGCAATATTATGCTTTCCATTTTGTATGGTATGTGACCATCCAAATGAACAATTAATATATAAAAATGCCTAAGAATGCCCAGAAATATATTTTAAACATACAGTAACATTGCTCCAGCTATATCCATCAGCTTTTTCAAGGAACTGAGGCATTATTATTGTTTCTAATGATTATTAAACAGTCATTACAAAAATCAGTGTTCAATGTAGTAGCTATTTCAGTTATTTGGTAGTTATTTTTGTATTAGTTTCAGTAAGTTATCTGTGTCTTAAAACAGGCATACTGTATTTGGACATCTGAATGGGCACATGATGGAGTTTTGAGGTCACCTACTGTAAATATTTGTTCATCATAGAAAATATTCAATTTCTAAAATAATACAGTAACACTGTGAAATCTGTCTTATTAGTCATCAATTTTTTATCTTATATAATTTGTATTTAGGCTACGTCTAACTTCCATCATGTGCACATTCACATAACCTCGCACAACTACAGTAGGTACTTCTTGTTGTCCATAGTTAAGTAGTTTTGACTGATAATAAAAAGGAATACTGAATTAGCTCCTCAAATTAGCGCTAAATCACAGGAAACCATCAAACCAGAGTTTATTTCATCTCATATAAGACATATTAACATGTTCACGCTCCTATATCATTTGCCTTCATTGTTAGCTAGGTTGCTAAAGTTAGCTCGAGTCTGTAATGGCAGTAAAAATAATAATAAAAAAAATCAACCATGGATAAAATATTCTCCTGGCCCACAGAGGAACCATCTAAAATCAAGATGTAAAATTTGGAAAGATCCTGGAGTGGATCTTTAACTCCCCTACCCTACTCCGTTCTCTGATACACATCACTACAAAGACTCTGTCAGCTTGATCCAGATGACTTAAAACAGCTTTAACTGAAGGATAAGCAGCCTCCTCTCTTTCTCACTTCTCTCAGCCGGTCAACCTCAGGTTACATCTCCAATGAGAGGTAGGAAACACTACCCTTGTTAAGCCCAGTTTAAAAATATATCATCTATATTATGGAAGGCATGCAGAATACAGCCAAAACGCCCACTGGCCAAGCAGATACAAAGGGTTACAGTGGTTCAGTTTGGAAACTGATTTAAGTGGTATTTCTTTTGAGAGAGTCAAACCTATCACAACAGGCAAAAACAAAGTTATTTCAATGTCATAAAAAAGCTATGTTATGATATTGAATCAACATAGACTCATTGGGTTTGCTTAAAATCATCAATTTACCCCAATAAATTGTAATCCTAAACATTTTGATTTACAACTAACCAATTTTATAAGCCGTAAAGAACCAGAAAAGGAACCAGGCAAGGCTAGTTCAGCCGGCCTGCAATTACTGTAAAAGTGATAAATGTTGCTCTCTCACTGGATTCAAACCCATGTCTCCCACATGAAAGGCTGTGCCTTTAACCACAACACCACAAAGCTATATGTTTGCAGAGTGTCAGTATAGCATCTCGACATTAGATCATTTTGTCATGCATTATCATCACGCCAACTTTGAATATTCCGCTAGACACCATTAAGCATTTTTTTAAACTAACGTTTCTTATTAAGTTTACCTCCACCACAAATAGCATCTATGAACTGTAAGGCTTTTACCACTGGCTGTTTTAACATCTTATTAGCCAGTAATAGGCTTAGTAGTATTTACTAACTTAGTACTTGGAATAGTCATAAGAATTGAGCAATTGGTAGTGAGACTGAAGATGAACTTTACACTGCCAAAACTATTTCTTTTCATGGCACAAAAACATTTGTTTATCTTTCATTCATGAATGACATTGATTCAATAACTATCAATTTAGTTGACGATAACTGACTTTTTCGTCAAGTGAAAAGATGAGAGAATCGTGGAAACCCCTTCTCTTTTGCTGCCCAAGGGGTTTTGATAAAGCCTATATTACCCCAAAAAGCTTGCCCGGATGTGTACTTCGAAAGTCCACCAAAAATTTTCACAATAATGTATAACCATAAACAGTTTTAGTTTAGGCTTACTATAATGTACGCAAGGGTATAAACTACGCAAGGGTCCCGGAGGGCCAAAACACTTCAGGATTTTGGTTCTACCTGCTAGTTGATTGCCTTCACCTGGCATCTCAGGTCTGAATCAGTCCGATGTTATTAGTAGAGGATAAAGCCAGAAATGTTTCGGCCCTCCAGAACCGGAATAGAATGGCCCTACACTACGCTATTTAACAAGGGGCGATCAGTCAGTCACTCACTCACTCACTTAGTAAGAGACATTCAGTCTTCTTGGCCGGCTCCGCTTATGCGGTCCGGCAAAAACCTAGCTGGACACAAAGTAATTTTGGTGCACAATGATATTTTTAAATTAACATAAATAT
This sequence comes from Esox masquinongy, assembly GCA_016801175.1. Taxonomy (NCBI): domain Eukaryota; kingdom Metazoa; phylum Chordata; class Actinopteri; order Esociformes; family Esocidae; genus Esox; species Esox masquinongy. The sequence continues at coordinate 21,424 of JACXGI010000477.1, forward strand.
CATAAATAACATAGCATAAATTAACATGTGCAGTTGTACAGCAAAATACATGTGGGCACATGTAAAGTTGATGCACTGTTCACCCTAACATGCTGTCAACCCAACCAAATGTACTGTAAATTAAAAGTAGATGTTGAAGAAATGTGAATGTCCGGTATGTATTCATTGAACCACTATGGGATTAAACCATTCATTGGCTTAATCCTATAGTCTTAACGTATTCACAGCTCAAACCTCTCACTTAACAGTATGGTGATTGTTAAAATTAGACTGGCAATAATATGACCCTTGATTAAGTCCATGAGGTATTGGAAGGAGGAGCAATATTGAAGGTGCAAACACTGTCATTTAGAAGTGTCAGATGTGAAAATGAAGTGAGAATAGGGGGTGCATGATGAAAAAGATGTTAAATGAATGAATAATTCTGACATGCACGACACATCTTCAACAAAATGCTCATGTGGCTAAATAAGGATAATTCCTTGAATAGAGTGCATTTTGTGTACAGTAACTTGACTTAAAAAAATATGAAAATATTTCTTAAACTTATCTTAAAGGGGCAATATGTAGTTTTTGTGGGACTGATAAAATATCCATAATACTATTTTGACAGGGTGAATTAGTAAAGGATCCCAGCATCCATAGCTTTCTACAATGGCTTGGTCAAACACAAGTAATCCAATGACGCAAGACAGCATGTTTACTCAATGTAAACATGAATAAATCCTCAGTGTTAAGATTACAGTAATTCCTCAATGTAAACATGAATAAATCCTCAGTGTTATGATTCCCCTTATTAGTAAAACAGTCCAGCATGTAGTTTCCAACTTATTGTGTGAATCTGCTTGCATGACGAGCCAGATAGCATGTTACATGTATGACCAAGGACAGTGCTACCGCTGTCAACAGTGCCTGGCTGACTGCCCAATACCCATAGTCAACACAGCCTTCTAAATATAAATGCGCACCTAAAAACAAAAAACAGCAATAAACGTTAAGGTTTGAGTCGGTGGCGTTCACGCATAGCCACCGCTGCTGACCACAATTTAAACTTCACTTCATTTAAAGTTACATGCGTGTAGTGCTGCTCCTAGTGGCGGTAATTACTGTCAAAACGTGAACATATGCATGTAAAACAGGGAACTCTACTATCATTGTTCCATACACGTCTCCAATATGTGACTGCCCTGCAGTAGCAACTCGATTGAATCGAATGAACGACCAGTAGGTTGTCCTCGAAAATAGGAACTGGTTCTTAAGTGACTTAGCTGGTTAAAAATATAAAGGGAGGAAGAAGGTTGTGCCGTGCACTGTATTGTACCTAAAGAGGGTGTTTGGACATTACCTTTCTTTCTATTCCTTCTGTGCTTTGTTGTACCTATTTTTTTATTATTCCAGTGTATCCTGACTTGTTTTCTGACTTTTTAAAATAACCCCATATGTCTCTGTACTCATGTATTCTAGTCATTCCACATAAAAATGTTTAGTGTGATATTCAATCTTCTGGCATGTCTTCCATTTGCATTCCAATGTCCCAGTGTTTAAATCAAATTTATCTTACCATTACAACAATAACAGTGAAACTTTGGATGCATCTAATCTCTCAATGCTCTGCATTAAGAGATTGAGAGAGAGAGGCAGTCGATCTTTTGGCAATGCTCTTGCTCAGGGCTCTGTAAAGTGGTTGGGAACAAGACCTTGAATTTATTAACAGTACTATTATACCCTACTCATACTGTATTCATACTGTCTCGGCAGGATGAACATAATTACCTCTAAATCAGTACTGGGCAGTCATTAGGTCATTATGTAGGAATTGAGAACATGGTTAGAGAACATGGAATAAACAAAATTAGGTTTTCAATGCCTCAGAATTAAGGTCGGTAGTAATAGTGGAATTTCCAGGAAGTTGAAGTTTTAACCATAATTCATTCATTTCAAACCAGGGATACATCTTTGATACAAAACAGTTGCTGTTTGAAAAGATGTTGCTGTTTTAAATGCATTTCAGTCATTGTAACCTTCATCTATAAGATACGTTCCACCCAGAGACCCAACCAATACAAACAATTGTAAGCTATTGCTGGCTACCTGTCAAGTTGCTTTATTTACCCACAATAATTAAGATAACAACAGATTTATTACAAGGAGCTTGGTTTAAAGACATTTTCAGAACGTAATTTGCTGAGAAATAAACTGTATACCTGTTTTGTATCCTTGAATATAGAATGCCATATCTCACCCTTATAATAGCATAAATAAGAAAAAAAGAAACATCACAAGCCTTTATTAAATTTTACGGAATATTGTGCTCAAACAGAATACACTGTATTTTAGCTGTATCTATTAATTTATGTTTTCTCATTGGATGCCATTATGTTTAAACTCTATTAATGTGGAGGAAAAGCAGTGCTTGACTTGACCAAAATGACATCTAACATTTTTTAGCAAGAGCCAACCAGTTCCTTTTTCATGGAATGACTAGTGCCTGATGGAATGAAATGTGCTACCGGTTCCTTCATCAAACAAGTCGCCAGGCAGGGATGCTGGTAGGAGCAGCCTGCCAGCTAGGATGCAATCCAACAGTGTGCAGAGCCTGAGATGCCAGGACCCAAAAGGGTAAAGAACAAGATCTGATAATTCAGTGTTGAAGGCAACGGATAGCTCTAGGACAATGAGAACACAGAGAGAGAGAGAGAGAGAGAGACAGAGAGAGAGAGAGAGAGACAGAGAGAGAGAGAGACAGAGAGAGAGACAGAGACAGTTTAGATGGTGCCTTCGTGACCCAGACGAGTACACTTTTGGTTGAGGAACCTGCCTTAAAGTCTGACTGGTTAGGTTGAAATGATAATATCCACATGAACAGGCCCAATATCTTTTTTTATTATAATGGTAAAGTAATGTGTATTCTAAAGGAATATTCAGCAGTAAGTGGACATTTTCTGAACCATTTTGGTCCAATAATTACATTAAGTATGATATTTGCTTTATATGAATGTTTAAACATCCCCATCCTATTTAAATGTCATTAGCATGCTGCGAATTGAATAAATGTGTCCAGTGCATCTTTTAATGCTTCAGCGCATCCACCCTAGCTGAATGTAACAGGCTTGTAAACTGCTTGCTAAATTAGGGTTGCACTCTGTGCTTACAATGCAAAGCTTTCTTCATCTTATAAATATTCAAAATGTAGATTGGTTGGAAAACAAATATGAGACACAGCTCTGGAGCTTGTTTCTGTGTGACATGAATGTTTCATTAGTTCTTGAATGTAGAAAAGTAATTCCAATTTCACCCCTTGCTCTAAGCAGCAACAAACCAAAACTGACTCACAGTCAGTCAAGCCCTAATGATTGCCTGACTCGAATGACGCTGAACATTTGACAGCCTTTTAGGTGAGACGGGTATGATGATTCAAACAACTACACTGACCTGTTTCTGCACTTTTCAACGCTACGAGAGCATCACATATGACACCCCATTTCATATATATTTAGAAGAAATCGATTGCCATGTGGAACAAAGCCTAAACATTCTCCTACTGTATCCTCTTCACACTACGGTAGGGTGGAGCATTGTTAACCTTTCTATTGTCCCTAAATACCATAGACCAATGGCTTTTTCTCCAAATAACTCCACATTGATGGCCAGAAAGCTGTTAAAGCGTCTAAAGTAGTGCATTTGCAGTCGGGTGTGTGGATGAGTGAGGAGGGTGAGAAGAGACTTTGGATGGGTGAGGAGGTGTTTACCACCAGGTCAGTGATGATGTGTCTACTGAAGCTGTTGTCTGTGACTGACAGCAAGGCTATGTCCAAAATAGCACCATAATCCTTACAAAGTGCATAGGGCACCAGTCAAAAGAAGTGCACTATAGAAGGAAGAGACGGACATTTTGGACTTTTTTTTGATGCATTGAACCATGAATTTCCCGTCTTAACATTTTCTCCCAGCATTGTAACCAATGCTTCAGATTGTTGTGGCACATTGTAAGAGACAGAGCCACCTTCTCGCTTCTTTGCCACCACCTGGTCTTGATCAATTAAGACAATTCTTCCAGCGACAGCAGCAGACATCAAAAAGGTCTTATTGACTTGCTGTCTGGGACTTGTGTGGGTCGATGGCCATCGGTCAAGCCTCGTCTGACTGAGCAAACCCCTAAACGTCTCAGCCTTGACCATGTGACTATAGGATTAATTGATTGAAGGAATGATAAATATTGGAAAAGGTGTCAATCGGTGTAATATTTTCACTCCTGAGGGTGTGGGCTATGTGGAAGGGTGGAAGAGATGGACTGAGAAAGAAAGAGAGGGAGAAACTTGAATCAAGCAGAGATCATTTGTGCTGAGGTTATTGCTATGTATACTATTGCTTTTCTGATAATGAAGTATATATATATATATATATATATATTTTTTTTTTTTTTATGTATTAGATCCCTATACCACTGGATATGTAAAGATGGAACAGTGAGTGTTTGTTATGTTGGCTAATCATAATAAATCGGCCGATATAACAAACATTTGAATTTACATGTAATTTACATGTAATCTACATGTAATCTACATGATGCACAAGACAAGTCAACCAAGCATAATGGTGTACCTCTTGCCAGAAAGACTCGACCACTAAAATAAGCCCCCTTTACATTCACCCTCCCTCTGCCTGTCTTGTCAATATCGTCCCTTCAGAATGCAGGAACCACTGACAGGTCTGATCTAGTCATTGTGCCTTTTAAAGTATCACTCCACATAATCAGAATGACTCTCTGTTAAATAAACCATGAAAAAAGCTTTTCCACTAACGGTGTTCTGGAGCGGAAGGAAGTTATCCAGCAGCTACATGATTAATCAACAGATTGGATTCTGTTAACCACTAAGATATCTTCTTTTTTACATAGACCCCATAAAAATAGTGAATGAACTTAATATGATGATATTAAGTAGCAATATAATCTCTTTTATGTAGAAACAAGTATTTCATTTGTTGTTTTTTTCTTTTAAGAGTTAGAGGATGATACAGGTTTGGGACCGGGGAAAGGCCCGGAAGAGAGTTCTGCAACAAATAATCATATAATGAGCTAGTTACTGTCTGCAATGTTGCTAAATGCTAAATGGATAGCGTAGTTGTGGAGAATTGTGAGACGTTGACACCCCCGTTAGTCTAAGTCTCAATTTAATGGGCTCTCTGAGGCTCTTACCCCTACTTGGTCTATGGCTCCAGCTCCACTCCATAATGCAATGTAGAATTAAATGGGTTTAATTCTCACTTTGTGGCTAGAGAGAGAGGGCTAACCATAGCGATATCTTTATTGGCCAGCGGTTCGGTATACCTTTGGTTGAAAGGTGTTATATGTTGCATTGATCAAAGATAAGAAAAAATGTTATAATGAGAAGAAAAGAATTGCAGCTACAAAAGTCTCAACATAACACACGCATTCAAAAACAATGTGAATCTACTGAAAAAATGTTTCTGTTTATACTACAAAAGTTGTTTGTTATGAGCGGCATTATGGTACTTTTACATTGAATTCATGTGAGAGCATGCGTTTTGTACTGGCCCCACATAGGACCCAAATCTTGGTCTTGCAAGCATAAGGAATACAGGACCTGGTATGACACAGAACCTGCCTTGTATTTGTGGTCAGTGGTTGAAAATAGTATTTATTAATGGTCAGTGCCCTTTTTCATGCAGAATGATGTAAAGACCGTGTCATTCTTCATCACCTTTTCCAAACACCATGCTCCCTCCATCCATCCATCCCATCATCCATCCCCCATGGCCAAATGACAGACATAACATTTTTCACCTTCTCAGCCAAAGTGGTCCAGGAAGTGAAATGAGGCAAAGGGAAGGAGACGGAAAAAGGGGGAGAGGAAAGTGACACATCTGAAGGTGACAGCTTTTCACACCTGGGAATAATGGTTTTGATAGGCGTCCTGCTTGTTTCTCTGCTGTGGCATGAACAGAGACCCAAAATGTGCAATAATAGACACAATTAGCTCATGGTTCAACAAGACCCAGGGCCAAATTGCAAGCTGGGACGAATCCCAAATGCAAGCTTTTTCTCCAGGTACAGTAGGTGACAGCAGGATAGTCCCTTCTACCGTCTGTAGGTCCACCATGCTTTGGCCCATCAACGATACAATTATTGGACCCCAAAGCCTGAGCTTTTTGGCTTGTCCCTACATGCATACTCACAGATGGGTCCGGAATAGAAAAGGCACCTCTATTTTTCAATGTTGGTATCTGATTCAGCTCACACTACAACTGGAGCACAAAGACAAAACATTCTCTAGTCTGTATGATAGATCTTGTATATAAGTGGAAGGAACACACACCACTAGCATTGCAAATATTGTTTATACATTCTTTTCCCCTCTGATATTGTAGTCTGCTTTTAAGATGACTGATTTTACATATGTGAGCCGTCTTCAAAAATACATCAGCGTTAACATCACTTTATGTGTCCAATTTATCCTGTCAGAATGTCTTCCTGCTGTGTGTTTCTTAAAGGAAATCACGCTACTTCACGAGAAAAGCATTAGTGATTCATGTGTCATTACATTACCAATGTGTTGTAGCACTATTTTGGGTGTTTCACCTGACCAAGCAGACACGCTTCCTACATTAATATTATGCAACGCCAAATGTAGTTTGACAGAATACAGCTTTGTAAAGGGGAGTGCAATGATGGGATGTTTTGAGGATGTTTGTGGTAGATTCAACATATGGATAAAGACATGCCTGGGCAGGACAATGTCCCAACGCTTCCTGTTCACTGCCAGCTTCCTGCGACAGGGGCCAATGGATGCTCCCACATGCACGTGGTACCTTACTCAACAGTAGCACAAAGCCGTAATTACAATATATATTGAGGGGGCCACATCCCCCCCAATATTCAAATATATAATCATAACTAAACTTAACAAATTACCGTTATTATTACTACCGGTTCTAGTTTTACGGTTTACTGCAGTTCCGCGTGTAGTTTGCTCAGGTGCTGTTGCCGTACCCTGGCAGAAGCCGTTTGTCGGCTGCTGTAAGCAGGGTTGCCATATCCGCGGTTTTCAAACACTTGGGCTATGTAATTTTGCGCTGGAACTGTAATTGTGGAAATATGTAATAGTTTGCTAAAAAGTGTCAGTAATTGCATGGAGCGTAAACAGAAGTTTCTGATGAAAAAGGGCCGATTTGCGAGTGCTAATCAATCAACCGTGACTAACGTTATCTATCATAGCTAAGTTACCTGGAAAGCTAATTAGCCACACATTAACCCAGCGACCAACAATGGTGCTCATGTGCGTATTCAACTAACGTTAATGTCTTACGTGGAGGATTTTGTTAGATATGTCAAATGCCCACATGGAGTCTGAGTAAAGTGTCAGTCATTTATGCTGCACTGCATGTGTAATTTATGCAGACAGTAGTCGTTTTTACTGATTGAATATTCGTATAGTATACTGAATAGTTGTGTTTGCTTACTGTATGATAAATAGCATTATTAGTGTTTTTTTTATTAAAGTGCAAGCAGTTTTATTAGTCCGCTTTCAAAAGAAAAGTAAGCTGAGAGCAGTGAGAAAATTAGTACCAGTCAGATGATAGAAGTATACAGTAGTAAGAGTCAATGTTTGTTGATATAATAATCATTTCCATTCAGATCAGAAATGGTTAGTAATCCATTCCTGAACATCATGGCAAGAAACACAACTTGTTTACTGATAGTATTTGTTTCATGTTCAATCTGGTGCGTTCAGAGTAAAGAAAGAGAGGGAGAGAGAGAGCATTAGGATGCTAACAGGGCAGGGAGAGCAGGTGACATGGAGGTGAGAGAGAAAAGGAGCAAATATTGATGACCGATCTGATATCGCCATTTTGGTGTTCCGATGACATCATATTTAATGTTGGCACAACTGAGGTTAGGCTTAGGCACAGGCCCCACTGAGGTTAGGTTTAGGCATAGGTACCACTAAGGTTAGGTTTAGGCACAGGTGTCTCTGAGGTTAGGGTTAGGTCAAAGGGTGGGGAGCAGGGGAATATTCTGTCTTTGGACTGGGGTAACCAACTAACTACAGGTCATTTGCAGTGATGGTCCTGGACCAACATTAATTATGATGTTGTAGGAACAACACCAATACGGTGATGTCAGATTGTGTGAATATTGATGGTTAAGAGTCTTATAAATATTTTAAACATTTTTGAATGTTTTACTTGGGGGACCCCCAGACCCCCGGCTGATTTGGTCGCCTCCAATGTTGACTCCATGGCTACGGCCTTGGTGCGCTATATAGATAATTCTACAGAAGAGGTGTACTTTGGGTGTTGGAATAAATTAATGTATTCCATTCTTTCCAAATTGTCAGCACGTCTAACAAATCAATGAAGAGTATCTACCCGTATATACTACATAACTGCCATGTTTGTATTACATATTTCAGATTGTATTTCTTAAATTCTTATCATTCAAGTTAAATGTCTTGAACTAATGAGAGAACCAAGCACATTGGTGATCATTTTGATTAACCTTATATTACAGATGCATTTTAAATATCAAATTAACAGATTTATCAACAAAATGTTCTTGACTAGCAAACCTTTAGATTGAAATATGATTGTAATCACTTATATTGTTAGATGTTGAAATTATCAGTTCTGATTTCAGTATTTTGGCATAATAAAAATAGGTACACCAGAATAGAGAACTGATGTGTAGTGTAGGGTACAGTAGACTTGAGTTAGATACAACACAGTACAGTAGAATAAGGGACAGTAGAGTGGTGTAGGAAAGCACAGTAAAGTACAACAGAGTATAGTAGAGAACAGATGACTAATGAAGAGTATATTACAGTTGAGTCAGATACAACACAGTACAGTAGAGAGACAGTAGAGTGGGGTGATGAAGCACAGTAAAGTACAACAGAGTAGAGAACAGAAGACTAATGTAGGGTTCAGTACAGTAGAGTCAGGTACAACAGAGAACAGTAGTGTAGTATAGCAAAGCGCAGTAAAGTACATAGTACAGTATAACACATTATAGACGTCTGCGGTTTGGTTTAATTGAAAATACATTTTTTAATGTATGGGCCTGGAGTCCACCTGTTGGTTGGGCATCTCAAAAGGCTACACTTTGAACTTCAACGTGTCCAAACCCCACATAATGTCCATAGGTCAGTTAGTAGAGCAGGGGGCAGTGGTGTGCTGCCGGAGACATCCCAGTGGCACTGGTACAGACATGAGAGGTCATTATTTCTTTATAATGTCAATTGTTTCTGTTGTGGTTTAGTTAATTTTTTACTCATTTTGCACAAAGAGTGTATGCCTTGTCTGAGAGTTGCCACCCGCACTCAGCGTTATGTGTGTATCTGTTTATGTTTGAGAAATTTAGGGATTTCTTTGCCAGAGTACCACATTCTGTAAAAACCTTATGAGCAGTTTCAAATGTTGGTTTCTGTAGAAGCATTCATTCGAACCATATAAAGGTTTCCCCTTTTTCTTAACCACAGCAATATTTCAATTTACTAAATTCTGACATAACAGACATGTTGTCCAAAAAGCTTAACTTTCCATAGAACATTCTTACTGGAGTCTTGATGAGTGTTGGCAGGTGCTTCCAGGTGCATTTTAGCAAACTTGAGTTGACTTTTTGAAGATTGTTATGTTATGTCTGACAAAATCCAAATACTCTGTTCCACAGAAGTGACCCCAAATCAAAGGCTTATGGGCTATCCACCCATGAGCCAAACTTTATTAAACACACCTGGGTCATGCAGCAAAACAATAATCAAAAACACATAACACTACATGAGAATTGCTGAAAAGCAATACATTTTAAGTTTTAGAGTGAATGAGAGTTGTGGCAAGACCTAAAAAAAGCACTTCATGCTCAAAAAGAATTATTGATATAAATACAGAAATTTTGCAGTAGTTGTTCACTCAGATATGATGGGACCAACTATTAGGCCTGAATGACATCTGAACAAAACAAGTTACCGCTCATCACATGGCCCAAAACCATACCTATGGCAAAGTATGGGGAGCATCATGCTGTGCGGATGCTTCTCACAGACAAGGACTGGGAGACTGGTCAGGAATGAGAAGAGGATAAACAGAGCAAAATCCAGAGAGGCCATTGAAGAAAACCTGATACAGAGCGCACAGGACTTCACTGGAGAGAAGATTAAACTTTCAGCACGACCACGACCCAAAGCACGCAGCCGATACGAAGTTGGCGTGGCTTCAGGACTGGTCTGTGAATGTCCTTAAGTGGCCCTGCCAGAATTCTGTGCAGAGATCTGAAGATTGGAGTTCACCAAGGCTAAAGGGTTTGGAAACATCAGATTTTTGCATTTTTCATTTTCCGTGAATTGGCCCAAATTTCTAAAAAATGTGTTTTCACTTTGTCATTATGGGATATTGTGTGTAGTGTGGCGTGCCGGTCCTGTCAGCGTCTCACACACGCCAAGCGAGGATCCACTGGCCAGGGAGGTTCAGAACCCTGGAGAGCGGGCAATGGGAAAATGCGAGAAAATGACGCAACAGGGAGAGAGTGTGCCAGGTCAAAACAATGAAGGCCTGGAATGTTAAAGAGGCAGCTAGAAGGGGCAGCTCCACCCCTCCTAACCTTCCTGAAAAGAAAGTGAATCAGGGCAGCTATAAAGAGGGGACAATGTTCTGCATTGACGTAAGTCCAGAGAAACTCACACTAACTTTGTATGTACTGTCAGAGACTGGGCCAAGGAGAACTAAGCTGCCTAACTCATGTGGCCCGAATACACCTAATATAAACTACCAAATGTAACCCAATTACTGTTGAATTAAAGAAGTCTAGATTAAACAGCACTTTTTTGTGCAACCCAAAGAAAGCCATGAAAAACATATTCTTGTTAAACCATAGAAGTTCTGTTGCATGTGAACTGTTTAGAAGACTACATTTATGCTTACCAAAAAAATGTATTTTCTATAGACAAAATAATTTTTCAATAGGACTCATTATGCTCATAAGTGTGAACTTAAAGTAGACTTCAAAAGCAGAAATTATTGAGATGCAGTGTCTTGCAAATGTATTCAAAATCCTGACCAATTCTGTCGATTGCTGATTTAGAAACGGTACATTAAAATATTGTTCTGTTCAATATTTCATTTTAAAACATTGGCTGTCAAAATCAATTATTGTATGGTTTTAAGAAAAAAATCTTTACGTATTTTGTTTGCGTAAGTATTTAACCACTACACTTAATATATTTCATAGAGCCACCTTTAGCTGCAATAACAGCTTTATGTTTTTTTTGCCAGACCACGTCAGCAGAGCTGGCCAAGAAGAGCGAATGTCTCTTACTGACTGACTGGCTGACTGACTGGTTGACTGACTGTCTACCTGTTGTTAAATAGCGTAGTGGTTAGAGATGAGAACTATCATGCAGGTGACCGGGGTTTTAGCCTCGCCACGGACCAAACAAATTGGGCATTAGGATTTGTTCAAGATAGACTAGAACTTATATTGCGATGGACGAACTGCACCGGCGATGAACGTATTGCTCTCGTTTTCAATTTACATAGCAAAGTGGTTAGCTATTCAACTGTTAATTTGTTTCCTAAAGAAACAAACCAGCCATGGAGTGATTCGAATCATTGTTTTCATTATAGGTACTGTATAGCTACTAGCTAACCATCCCCATCATAGCGGTGTGGTTAGAGACGCGGACTGTCATATTGGTGATTGCCGTTTGACCCTTGCCCTGAACCGAACAAATTAGGCATTAGGATTTGCTCATATTGCTCTCATTTTCGATTTAAATAGCGTAATTCACATGGTGTAGTGGTTAGCTATTCAACTGTCTATTTGTTTTCTAAAGAAACGAACCAGCCATGGTGTGACTCAAGTCATTGTTTTCATTATAGGTACTGTATACCTATTTGCTAGCCACCCCAAACAAATTAGGCATTAGGATTTGTTCAGGATAGACTATAACTTTGTGTTGTATTGCGATGGACGAACTACACTGGCGACGAACATATTGATCTCGTTTTCGATTGACATAGGGTAGTTCACATGGTGTAGTGGTTAGCTATTCAACTATCTATAGGTTTTCAAAAGAAACGAACCAGCTATGAAGTGATTTAAGTCATTGTTTTCATTATAGGTACTGTATAAATATCAGGTGGCCATTTACAGTAATCTCTTTCTAATTTAACGTGTTGAATGTAGGGTAGCGATCCTGTAATACCTGTTGTTGGTTTGGATGTTAACTAATGGTCGTGGAGTTTCGACTAATTGGTTTGACAATGCATGTAAACAGACACCACATCTCTACACATGTCTCATGTGCACCCACACCCACTGTTTAAATAGCATAGTGGTTAAAGACAGTCTGTCACAGTAAACTGCACATCGAATCCAGCCAGGTCAACCACATTCATCCCTTCTAATGGCAGGCCGGCAGAACTAGGCTTACCTGGTTCCTTTTGTTGTTTGTAAATATTTACCAGCTTTGCACAATATTTGCTCCAAGATGTTGAAGTCAGTTTCTCAAATTGTTCCACAGATAGTCAAGAGATCAAGACTTTGACTAGGTCACTTTAAGACATTTACCCTTTTGTTCTTGAACTACTCCAATGATTCTTTGGCCTTGAGCTTGGTGTCACTGTCCAGCTGATATCCAAATTCTTGGACGTTATTTTGTACCCTTTTGTTAATGCTTGTATTTGTACTACTTCATCTCTAACTTCTTCAGAATGCTTTGTGGTCTTAATTTTCCTTAAGATTCACAGCCTGACCAATGATCAGTGGGGAACAGTAGGGTTTTTATCCTGAAAATGAGAGAGCTTCTTTAATGGTTAAAAAGTCGAGGCCAATGGTAAAGTCAATGTATCTTTGTTAGAGCCATTTCTTTAATGTGGGTAAACTGGGAGCTTCCATAGCATAATTTTTAATTGGAATGATTTTATCTGTTGTAATGAAAATATATAGACAAATTGTATTATATTCTGTATTCGAGTAAATTATTTGATTAGAAAAATAGGTAACGCATGAGGTAAAATGCATCATCAACTATGGCCAGAAACATTAGGGATGCTCTTTAATAGGTAAGACTAATAAACTATCGGTGCCTCTTATTAGTAGAGCAAAACCTAGTGTAGGTAAATTGTGTTTTTGATCACAAGTCTGGACAGGTAACTACAAACTGTAACTGTTTACATTTAGAAACAAACCTAGCTAAATCTAGTTGTTGTTCATGTTTTTCATTTGGAATTTTCCTTGCTGGATCATCCACAGAAACACACGGAGCACAGAGTCTCTAGCATAAAAACATTTTTAATACAATATGATGACATAATTTGACTTAAGGGGTTCCTAACTTTAACTTTTGAGGAGAGTGGTGGGAGGGGGCAGCAATTAACACAAGTTCTGTAGAAGCAGCCCTACAGGGCATACAGTAGGATGCCATTATGACTGCAGTCTATATCCCTGCCTCAGACAATATATCACCATGTATCACCTCTTTTATGCCTCTCTGAAAATAAAACTGTCTGTACATGAGGAGAAAGACAGAGAGGAAAATCAATGAGAGCATGCATCTTATAAGTTAAGGAGAATCAAATATGGCTTCTCTATTCTCCAAAACCTATGGGGCAAAATTGAGAAACAGTTGCTATAGTTTCTTCTCTGCTCACAGGTACCATGCTATCCCACCACACACCCCATCCTCTCATCACCTCCCTCCCCCCAAGTCGGCTGTGAGCTGTAGGCCTGGCTCCCCCTCCACTGGGCCCTGTCCTGTCCCTGCCCCTAAACCTGCCTTTCTGGTTCTTCTCCCTCCACCTGCCTCCTCAGCTCCCTCACCAGGTCAGTTGGTGGTGTGTGTGTGTCTGGGAGGGGGGAGTCGGGCGGTGGAGGTGTGGGACGTGTTCCTGGCAGGGAGAGGGATTACTGAGGCCAGATGCAACCTGCAGTGTCTCAAGGCCTCTGAAGCCCAGTTGGCTAATTAAACAGTAACTGTCAAGCCCTGGTTCTCCTCTATTCTCCAGCTCTCATCGCCTTCAATTCCTGCAGTTTAATTTATTTGGAGTAGGGGGTGACCCTATTGGCAAAATGGGCCGACTCCCTGGTTTCCAGCTCTGCTCTAAACGAACCTAGAACTAAAATAGGGAGAGCGTGGCTGAGGGGCAGAGGTAGAAGTCACATGGGAAAAGCCAGGTCAAGCTATTTAAGTCAATATCCCTCACCCCCTCTGACAGCCAGAGTAAGACCTTTGTGTTCCATGAGACCAATGGACAAAAATTAGAGAAAGTTGACATCTTATGTGCAAGAAATTGGGGACCTACTACCTCTACAAGCCTCCTCAAGTAAGACTGCATACCAAGATACACCCTATTGCCCACATAGTGCCCAGATTTTGACCAGAGCATATTGGCCTTAGTCGACTATCTAGGAAATAAGGTGCAAATGCAGAGTATCAGCTAGGATGGTGCTGCTGAGCTGGAGGGACCAGTAGCAGGCATGCGTCTGATGGGCTCCCTGTAGACCAGGCATTAGGATGAAGCTCTCCAGTGTTGTTGACCTAGCCCTAGGGCACGTGTCACTGGCGTGGCCATCAACGGCGCCCAACGGTGCAAATTTGCTCTTCAAAACCATATGGCTATAACACAGTCTAGGCCACTTAGAGGGGATAGAGGGATAGATGATGGATGGAGGGCCTGGACTGTTTCATATATTTTCTATTCAAAAGCTTCCAGCAGATTTGATTGTAAAGTGCTTTACATTACAATTTAGAGGTAGATTATGTAGAGAGCACACATTGGTGAAGTATGGCAGATAGTACAAAATGGTCATTGTGAAAATTAAATGAATTAAGGAGAGTCTTTGCCAGTAGGATCTTCATGGACCTCGAAGTTAACTACCATGGTTCTCAGAACGTGTCTCTAGACTTTGAAATTCATATTTGGTTTGTTTCCTGTATTAAATGTGGTGAATTCAAAGATAACAAGGACCACCAGAAAACAACACTCGGGGGTTGTATTCAACATCTTTGTTTAGGGTCAGCAGGCCCAACTCTGCAGGCTTACAAAATGTCCCTTATTAATAATTGATTTCATCAATTGTTACCTCTGGCTAGCACATCCCATTGTGGACAGTAAATAATCAGTGGGCAGTGTCACCGGGGAGAAACACTATCTGCCTGTGACTCGGAGTGGCTAGCTGGTCTCTGCTCCGTCTATGACGTAGTAATGCTGTGTTATGTGGCAGGAAGGGGGTGGAGATGTCTTCTTAAAATGCGCTGTCAATTCCATCTTGGGTCCTGTTGGCAATCTCTTGTAGGGATTTCTTTATACTAAACAATGCCCTGGGCATATTGTAACCTCCAGAGAGATCTTGGCCGAAGTGGAGCTATAATGCCACACAGATAAGAAGTATTTACACAGATTTGCAGGTCCACAGCCAATGAGGTCCTATTTCTATTGACAGATCAGATCATGTCAAAGGGTCATTCCTGATTGCAGTGATAAATGCTATACATTGACTTTGTCACCAACGAAAAGTTGAAATGGCAAAAATATCCTTACTTTATCAAAATCAGATTTAAAAAAAAAAGTGCAAAAAGAAAAAAACACAAGATATGAAGCTTTTTTGTACAACCCGTTTCCAAATAAATAAAAACAGAATGCAATGATGTGAAAATCATTTAAACCCCATATTCAATATAAAATAGTACAACCATGTTTCCAAAAAAGATGGGACGTTGCGTAAAATGCTAATAAAAACAGAATTCAAATCATTTATCCCTGTATTCAATTGAAAATAGTACAGAAGACTACATATCAAATGTTGAAACTGAGACATGTTATTGTTTCTTGAAAAATATATGCTCACTTCCAATTTGATGCAAGCAACACATTTCAAAAAAGTTGGGAGAGAGGAAAGTAAAGACTGGAAAAATGTTGTAATGCTAAACAACTTGGTGGAATATCACACAACTAATAGGTCAACTGGCAACAGGTCAGTAACATGATTAGGTATTAAAAGGTTATTACAGAGAGGATGGGTCTGTCAGAAGTGAGAATGGGGAGGGGTTCACCACTCTGTGAAAGACTGCGCTGGTTGCCTTTTCTGGGCCTGAGTTCTTTTAAGATGGACTGAGACGAAGTGGAAAACAGTCCTGTGGTCTGATGAATCAAAATTTGAATTTTCTTTGGGGAATCATGGACACCACTTCCTCAAGACTAAAGAGGAGAGGGACCGTCCGGCTTGTTATCAGCGCACAGTTCAAAAGCCAGTATCTGTGATGGTATGGGGGTGCATTAGTGCACATGGCATGGGTGACTTGCACATCTGTGAAGGCACCATTAATGCTGAACAATACAGGTTTTTGAGCAACATCTGCTGCCATCCAGGTGATGTCTTTTTCAAGGAAAGGCCTTGCTTATTTCAGCAAGACAATGCCAAACCACATTCTGCACATATTACAACAGCATGGCTCCATTGTAAAAGAGTCCAGGTGCTAAACTGGCCTGCCTGCAGTCCAGAACTGTCACCCATTGAAAAGATTTAGCACATTATGAAATGAAAGATACGACAAAGGAGACCACGAACTGTTGAGCAGCTGAAATCCTATACCAAGCAAGAATGGGAACACCTTCTTTCTGTGAAAGAGTCCTTAGTCTCAGTCTGTGTTCCTTGTTGAAATAAAGGTTTCATTTCACTTTCAAAACTACAGCAATTGGACCTCAGTTCTGAAATGCTTACACAGTATTGTTAAAAGAACAGGTGATGCACCACAGTGGTAAACATGCCCGTGGCCCAACTTTTTTGAAACGTGTTACTGGCATCAAATTCAAAATGGGCACGTATTTTTCCAAAAACTATAACATGTCTCAGTTTCAACATTTGATGCGTTGTCTTTGTACTATTTTCACTTACATGTAGGGATAAATTATTTGCACAACATTGCATTCTGTTTTTATTTGCATTATATGCAGCATCTCAACTTTTTTGGAAACGGGGTTGTACACCGATCAGCCATAACATTATGATTACCTGCCTAATATTGTGATGGTCACACTTTTGCCGCCAAAACAGCCCTGACCCCTCGAGGCATGGACTCCACTAGACCTCTGAAGGTGTGCTGTGGTATCTGGCACCAAGACTTTAGCAGCAGATCCTTTAAGTCCTGTAAATTGCGAGGTGGGGCCTCCATGGATCGGACCTGTTTGTCCAGCACATCCCACAGATGCTCGATTGTGCATCCTGGTGCCATGTGTTCTCCAGGTAAGTGACGCACACGCACCTGGCCATCCATGCGATGTATAAGGAAACGTGGTCCATCAGACCAGGCCACCTTCTTTCATTGCTCCGTGGTCCAGTTCTGATGCTCACGTGCCCGTTGTAGACGCTTTCGGCAGCGGTTAAAGGGGTCAGCAAGGGAGCCCTGACTGGTCTGCGGCTACACAGCCCCATACGCAACAAACTGCGATGCACTGTGTGTTCTGACACCTTTCTATCAGTACCAGCATTAACTTTTTCAGCTATTTGAGCTGCAGTAGCTCATCTGTTGGATCGGACCACATGGGTCAGCCTTCGCTCCCCACGTGCATCAATGAGCCTTGGCCTCCCATGAACCTGTCGCCGGTTCACCGCTTTTCCTTCCTTGGACCACTTTTGATAGGTACTGACCACTGCAGACTGGGAACACCCCACAAGGGCTGCAGTCTTGGAGATGCTCTGACCCAGTCGTCTAGCCATCACAATCTGGCCCTTGTCAAAGTTGCTCACATCCTTACAATTTTTCCTGCTTCTAACACATCAACTTTGAGGACAGAATGTTCACTTGCTTCCTAATATATCCCACCCACTGACAGGTGCCATGATAACGAGATTATGAGTGTTACTCACTTCACCTGTCAGTGGTTATAATGTTATGGCTGATCGGTGTGTATATACTCTGCTCAAAAAAATTAAGGGAACACTTAAATCACACATCGTAACAACGGTCAATGGAAACCAAAATCACCAATCGATTAATGGGCTGGTTTCATACTCTCACCGAAAATCTAAGTCAACAATTGAAATCACTGGCATTTTCAATTTGTGTGAATTTCATCACGGCAACTTATAATGTGACTCAGTAGTGTGTATGGCCCCTACGTGGATTTATGCACTCTCAACAATGTCTGGGCACGCCCCTGATGAGAGGGCAGATGGTGTCCTGGGGGATCTCCTCCCAGACCTGGATCAGGGCATCAGTCAGCTCTTGGACTGTCTGTGGCGCTACTTAGCGGCATCAAATGCACTGATACATAACGTCCCAGAGGTTTTCAATTGGATTCAGGTCTGGGGACTGTGAGGGTGAGTCAATGGCATCGCTTCCTTTGTTATCCTCGAACTGCCTACACACTCTGGCCACATGAGGCTGGGCATTGTCCTGGACCAGGAGGTACCCAGGGCCCACTGCACCAGCGTAAGGTCTGATGATGGGTCTGAGGACTTCATCCCGGTACCTAAAAGCAGTCAGGGTACCATTGGCAATCATGTGGAGGTCTGTGCAACCCTCCAAGGATATGCCTCCGCAGACCATCACCGACCCACAGCCAAACTTGACATGCTGGATGATAACATTCACCACAGCGTCTCCAGATTCTTTCATATCTGTCACATGTGCTCAGTGTGAACCTGCTCTCATCTGTGAAGAGAACGGGGTGCCAATGGCGGATGTGCTAATTCTGGTGTTCTCTGGCGAATGCCAAACAAGCTGCTGGGCAGTGAGCACAGGTCCCACTAGAGGATGCCGGGCCCTCATGCCTCCCTCATGGAGTCTCTTTCTGACAGTTTGGTCAGGAACATGCACACCAGTAGCCCACTGGAGGTCATTTTGGAAGGCTCGGGCAGTGTTCTTCCTGTTGCTCCTCACACAAAGGAGCAGATACCAGTCCTGCTGCTTGGTTGATGCCCTTCTATGGCCCTGTCCAGCCCTCCTAGTGTAATGGCCCATCTCCTGGTATCTTCTCCATGCTCTTGAGACTGTACTGGGAGACACAACAAACCTTCTTGCGACGGCACATATGGATGTGCCATCCTGGAAGAAGTGGACTGCCTGTGCAACCTGAATAAGCTGGAGGTACTGCCTCATGCTACCAGCAGTGACAAGGACACTAGCAAAACGCGAAACTAGAGAAGAATCAGTCAGGAAGGATAAGGAGAGAGCAATTGTCTTTGTCCTCCACCTGCAAAATCATTCTCTTTTTGGGGGTTGTCTTGCTGTTGCCTCTCCAGTGCACCTGTTGTCACTTTCATTTGCACCAAAACAGGTGACATTAATTCACAATCGCTTTTGCTTTCTAACTGGACAGATTGATATCCCTGAATTCTGATTGATTTGGTGTTATACTGTAATAATTAAATTTTTTAGCAGTGTATATTGCATTCAATGGGAAATCCTGAATGTCACCTATGTTATGTTTTTCTCAATGCGTTCACTTTCATTCACTGAGAAAACATCACTTGATTGATATTTATCTCAGACCACTGCACTCAATTGGAAAGTATGGATGTAACATGATTGACATGTATTCTTAATGTATTGCCTAACAATGGAAAAAGAGAGCCAGAATATTGAAGAACGGTGTCAAAGATATGACCCTTGGGTGAATACAGTTCATTAAATCAAGGGACATTTGCCTCACACTACTGGCTTCTAGAGATGTGCCTCACATACTGTACCTGTAAAGTTGCCTATCGGAGGCAGGACACAGGTGCAGGAAGAACGGAGGACTATCAATAAAAAGAACTAAGACATAACAAAAAGAAAACAAGAAAAGAAAAGCAACAACGTTCCAAATGAAATGGGCTCCAAACAATGACCGACAAGATACACTATGGAAGGAGGAACTAAAATAGAGACAGTAATAAGGAACACACGTAAGGGTCATGACAACATACAGGTCCATGCTCCAGATGAGGGAGATAGGGCATTTAATCCTGCTGTCATGGTTGTGACAATACATGACAGCTAAAGTAATGTTGCATTCAACAACATTAGTCTCCCATTACTGATGCTTAGAGTAATGCGTTGAGGTCATGTTGCTTAAAGGAATACATTGATTCCTCTTTAAATGTTTAAGTGCATACATTTGAACACTAACAAACGAACAATTCATAAGTTTGCCTATTTTACTGACAACAAGCTACAGGTTAAGAAAAAAGTTGTGGCTCTGTGATACATCATTGGGTTTCAGTCAAAAAGTTAAAAAAGTTCTGTAGATCTTTAATGAAACAGTGAAGGGATCCAGCTTGTGGATGAGAGAAAGCTTGAGTAATAAGCATAAATGGAGACTTTTTTTTTCAAGCCCTAGATTTCTTTCTCATTGATGTTCTTATTTTAATAGCTACTTTTTGCATTTTGATGGCCAAAATAAATTAATTCAGCGACAGCAAGTAATCATTATATACTATTTGACACCTGGGGTTGCTAGACGCAACTTTAACCTATTGTGTAAGAGACTCCAAAATTAAAATAGTACAGACATTTATGAATCATAGTCAGACATGATAAAATCCCTTTTCATAATCTGCTATGAAGACCAGGCATGGTTTGTCAATCTTAAATTGACTTTGATATTTCAAGTAATGGTTGTATGTTGTTTGGTAATGTTTGTATGTATTGTCCATAAACCACTCTGATCAAGAAAAACGTCCAGTAAATATTTAGTAAAACCTTTTCAATTCTGTCCTCTCTTCAGTTCATCAGGATTTTTGTGTAACAGGCCAGTTTTTAAAATTGAGGTTTGTCTTCATACTGTACATACCATATTATTTTAGTAATTGAGACATTATTTGTATATACAAACCCACAGATAACTGCAGGACGGAAGCGCACACTTTTTTCTAAATGCCACACTGAAACATATGTCCATCACTGTAATTGTTAAACAGTGGTTCTATTTTCACCCAGGAAACAGCAGTTTAGTAGTTGTGGTGATGGTAGGCACCAGTCACATCGTATCACACATTACCAACTCAGCTTTGCAGAATCACCTCCACAGCCACCAGGCAGCCAGGCAAGGCAATGCTCATGTCATCTGCAAATCACAAATCGTAGTTCCTGAAGCGAACCGTTGCACAGGAGCCAAGTGCCAAAGGGCTCTGGACACAGCAGCACTGTATCCCAGCATCAGACTATAAAGTGTTTTGAAAAAGGGAGCAAAGAGAGGGGGCAGAATTTGCCTCCAAGGCTATCATAGGCAGAGCTTCAATCTTCAATGGTATGGAAAAAGGAGAGAAAGAACAAGAAAAAAGAGAGAGGGAATGAGAAAGAGAAAAAAGAGAAGGATGGCCCATTCATCCATCATCCATTTCCCTCTAAAAGGTCAGGGTGATTTTGGAGGTTGGGATTGGTGGAGAAGCAGTGTATTGCAGATGCAGAGAACAGCAGGGCTTTTCACGCTGCCATGACCAGTTA
This sequence comes from Esox masquinongy, assembly GCA_016801175.1. Taxonomy (NCBI): domain Eukaryota; kingdom Metazoa; phylum Chordata; class Actinopteri; order Esociformes; family Esocidae; genus Esox; species Esox masquinongy. The sequence continues at coordinate 42,870 of JACXGI010000477.1, forward strand.
AGGAGTACTCCTTTAAAACACATCTGCCAGTAAACATTTTGGCCTGACTCTGGGTCATCTCTCCTGTCTGAGCCCAGACCGAGCCAAGCGTGAAGATGAGAATGCGTACCTTCCTACACACAGACCCTCAGATGGAAGGATGATTGGTCAATTCCTCTGTTTCTCCTTACCCCCTCCATGTGCCTTGTTAATTGTTGGGATGTTGTGTAGTTACAGTATTTGACTCTGACCTGGAATTTTGTAAAGGGCTGTAACCGCGTTTTTCAGTTGTTCCATTCCGTGGTTAAATTCATTTTTGAACCATCTACCTGCTTATCAGTATGGTACTGATATGTGCATAAGCAAACAATGATCAAACAGGCTTTTTATCACTTTTCGTGCAAAATTCTATGCAGAATTCTCAAATGTGTGGCAGTAAATACCATATACTGTATATTCTATACTGTACATGTCAAATGAAAAACAAAAAAACGTGCATTTGGAAAGTATTCAGAACCATTCACTTTTTCCACATTTTGTGATATTAAAGCCTTATTTTAAAGTTGTTTAAATTGTTTTTTTTTTCATCCTCTACACGCAATACCTGATAACGACAAAGCAAAAACAGTTTTTTATACATTTTTGCAAATTGATAAAAAACGGAATATCAAATTTACATAAATATTCTGACTTTTCTACTCAGTACTGGAAGCACTTTTGGTAGCCATTACAGCCTCGAGTCTTCTTGGGTATCACACAATAAGCTTGGCACAGTGTTTGCAGAGTTTCTCCCACTCTTCTCTTCCCACTCTTCTTGCTCCATTCATCTTCCCCTCAGTCCTGACTAGTCTCCCAATCCCCCCATCCGTACCGCATTATGCCACCACAATCATGCTTCACCTAAGGGATGGTATTGGCCAGGTGATGAGCGTTGACTGATTTTCTCCAGTCGTGACGCTCTACATTCAAGCCCAGGAGTTCAATCTTGGTTTGATCAGACTTGAGAATCTTGTGGAGTCCTTTAGGAGCCTTTTGGCGAACTCCAAGGGGCTGTTGTTGAAGGGTATGAATGTATGCTTGTTATGTTTGGATAACAAAAGAATATCCATACACAGGAAGTCACGTTCATTCAAAGCGCGACAGTAAGTAGCCAATGGGCTTACAGTAATTCTGTCTTCGATGTCTATAAAACAGAGGACAACCGGAAGTTCTTTGAAATTGAGTGAGATGAGATTGAGTTTGTAAGACATCGTGTATGAAGACCGGATCTGTAACCTCATCAACAAGACTATCATCTGCTGCAATAAATAATTGAATTACTCTCTCCCTTGACAACCGGGTATGCAATCATTATGTCCACCACTATAAGAAACGGCTGATTTCTAACACTGTCATGTGCCTATTACTGAGGAGTGGCTTATGTCTGGCCACTCTAACATAAAGGCGTATTGATGGAGTCCTGCAGAGATGGCTGTCCTTCTGAATGGTTCTGCCATACCTACACTCTCTACACAGGAATTCTGGAGCTCTGTCAGTGATCATCAGGTGACCATCAGGCTCTTGGTCACCTCCCTGACCAAGGCCCTTCTCCCCTGATTATTCGTTAGAGCGGCCAGCTCTAGGACAAATGTTTTTTGTTCCAAATGTGCCACAGTGTTTTTGGAGACCGTCAATACTCCAGGAATTGTTGGCACTTCCAATATCTGTGCCTCGACACAATCCAGCCTCAGAGATCTATGGACAATTCCTTCAAACTCACGGTCTGGTTTTCCTTCTGACAACTGTAGGACCCTATACAGACAAGTGCGTGCCTTTCCAAATCATGTCCAATCAGTTGAATATACAACAGGTGGACTCCAGTCAAGTTTTAGAAATATATCAAGGATGGTCAATGGAAACAGGATGCACCTGAGCTCAATTTTGAGTGTCATAGCAAAGTGTCTGAATACTTACAGAAAAATAATATTTCAGTTCCTAAATGTTTTAATAAATTTCCCCAAAAAATAAATGTTTTTTTTCAATTGTCATTATAGGGTGTTGGGTGTAGATTGATTAGGATTTTTTTCGGGGGAAAAAGGTTGTAAATTAACAAATTCGGGAAAAATTTAAGGAGCCTAAATATTTTCCAAATGTACTATATATGACATCTGAAATGGGGAAATGATCTTGAAATTACAAGAGGAACATTTGAAAGGGTGAAAAGAAGAAATCAGATACCTCAGGAGACAAGTGCTGCTTTATCCTCACATCCCTTTTGTCTTGGCACTTCGGTTGGAGAGAAACAACGTACACAGAAAAGCACTGAAGGGTCTTCTCTATATATACCGCGTGTAAGAATTATCATTATTTTAGAATGATAAAGAAACGGTTATAGTTATCAGATCAGAATTTGCGGCAGGCAGGCAAGCAGTAATTCAGGACATATGTGGGATCAGGAATAAATCCTCTCCTCAGCCCCCTCTCTTCTACTGAGAGACCTGGGACTGGCAGAAACATCTGGTAAGATTATCCAATGGGAATGACATAGTAAATAAAGTAATGAAAAATACATTCACCACCATGCCGTTGTATGAACATAAGCTGACCTGAGACACCAAAACATGCACTGTTATGATGCTCTGTGATTTTTGTCATTCTGCTGGGCTAATAAGCTAGGTTTACATGGATACAGAATTAACAGCAAATATCATCACGAATGAGACCGCATGGAAACGGTCAGTATGTCATTTTATTAATGATTCCCACCAGACAGAGCATGTTATCTAGATACATTCTCTTCATCCAATACACCTGTTCAAAGTCACACTTCTAATTTGCAATTTGCTGCTGTTTAGTAACAGTCCACTATTATAAAAATGTTGTTTTAGTGTAGCTTGTCATTGCATGGTTGTGCATTTAGATATCTGCATAAATAGAGAAAGCGTTCACATTAATTCTGCTTTACCTATATTTCATTATTCTTTTTCTTTACAGAAAATATATATATAATATCCCCAATTTACAGTCCTTTGTATGGTTTTGTTCTGCGACTTATGAATATTCTGTGTTTCAGGTTAGACACAAGTTAAAGAGACAGTAATACATTAAACATGAATTGTCAGAAGGACACAAACTGCTTAAAAGCGCTGGGTGACAGGGTCAGAGGAGTGGTGCAGAATGTGAGTCAGTAGGACAGGTTGAAAGGGAGGGTTTAATGTGGTAGCCTCCGCTGCTTAAACATTGTTTACCTCCCAAATGCACCCCTATTCATGATATAGTCCGCTACTTCAGGGTGCCAGTTGGAACACAGACCTTGTTTAGAGTTCGGTGGCATGAGAACTGTGTCACCGGGGATGGCCTCAGGGCACTCCTATAACCAGCTTTTGAAAACGTTGCAAATACTATGCATTTTTCGACTCACATGTCCACTTAAAGATGTATAAACAAACCCCTGGAAAGGCATTTAAAATACTAATTAATTGTTGTACAACAACAAAATCATAATTTCATGATGATGTTAATCAGGATAAGAATGCGGTTAATGTAAATAATTTCTTTTCAAAAAGCCTGACAAGAAAGATGTAATGGCGTTCAGATTAACTTATTTAAGTTTGTCTCTCTCAGGTTCTGCGTCCGATGTTTGCTGGCTGGTTAGACACGGCACAGTGGCAGACACCTTCAGACGTGTGTAGCTACAGAATACCAGTGGGTCTGTCAAGGTAAATCTGCCTTTTAGTCCGGCGCTCACAGCCAATAATCTCCAATTTTCTCTTTACTTTAATTCCATCGCTTGACTGGAATTGAGTTCTCTAAGACCTGGCCTTGAATGTTGGGTCCTGGCCCCTCTCTCTCTCCTTCCTCTAGTGGCCTTTGCTTGGCTGTATGCCTGAGTGCATCCTTGGACAGATGAGTGGCCCCACCCCAGACAACCAGCCCCTCAGCCCCTCGAGACCTCTTCATTATCTGTCATTAAATGTTTTAAAGTTTGCATAATTGATCCTCCCCCAATAAGTCGTGGCTGATTAATGGCAGTCCGGGCTGTAGAACCTTGCTTGTGGTTAAAAATTCATAACCCTGCAATGTGTCTTCACAATCCATTAGGCGCTCCTGGACCCTGAGTCCTCGCATTGATTGACCTTGCGCTGAGAATCTAATAGACTCAGCATTTTCCCTCCCTGCAATATAGTGTGGGAAGAGTTATGTTTTAGCATTTTTCCCTTGATAGCTTGACTTTGATTTTCTCTTACTCCTGTTTCAACCTATCTCTCATTTTCTCTCTCTTTCGCATTCATTCATTCATTCAGTCCGTCATCCTTTTCTCTATCTGCTTCCCCCCCATCTAGATTGAATAGATTGAAGCTGTTACTTGGAGGGAGACGATGAATAAATAAAGCATGTTCCATAAACAGCTTTCCACTATTATTTAAGCTTCCAGGGCCTGGCACACTGACAGCCTCCCTCTCCTGCCATCAAATTCAAGTGTGTAAATTTTCTAAAAGGCTCTGAATGTTTTATGATGATTTCAGGGAATGACAGAGTAATAGCTGAATAGTGAAGCTATTAGTTTTAATATTTATATTGAGTGCTTTGAATCATTAATGTGACAGGATGTAAAATCAGAGCTGCGGGACGTATGTGCTTCACAACCACAGCCACTTGGTAAAAAATATTTGTTTTGTCGAGGAGCACCATGCAGGCTGGAGTCATCAAGCTGTTCTCTAGCTGGCTGCCCAATTGGGTGAGGGACGAAGCGAAAAAAGCACTTCTTGAAAAGAGTTAGTTGAAATATAGAGAACATTCCTGAAAAAAGTATCACATCTTTAGCATGTTGGCGTTTATAATTCAGAGGTTAAGTCCTTAGCTACTGGATATTGCTTGTACTGTATGTAACCTCAAAGCTAGTAAAGTCATGTTTGTAAATCTTAGAGTACATATTGCACAGTAGTTCACTAACCATTTTGTATGTTTTCAGTCAGAAATCCCACCACTACAGAATAATTATATTTCCATGATGCTTTGGTGGGAGATCTCATGGCTCCTAAAACTAATGATCCAATTGTTTTACAAAATTTAAAGTACACAGTACGACGTCAGATACATTTCCAACTACCATAATGCAAACAATTTTACCTCAGGATGTCCTTGAGTCTTTACTAGCTATATGTAATAGTTTGTTTTATTTTTTTTGCTGTATATTTATTTTATTATTTCATCAAATTTAAGAAATCCTAATACATTTGTTTGTATTCATTTGTTATTCAAAGTTCGTTAACATGGACATAAGCGTCACATGGTGTCCCATGACGTGTTGCGCATGTTTCTCCCAGTCGAATCTGCATTGAGAGAAAGAGGTACGTTAGGACAGTGGTTCCCAATCCACTCCTGGGGCCACCCCTGCCAGTCCATCTATTAGATGTATCCCAGAGCTAGCACACCTGAATCAACCTATTAACTAATTAACAAACCCTTACCTGTTGAACCAGGAGAGGTTTGGGAACCACTGCATTAGGAGATTGCACTGGTTAGAAGTTTCAAAGAATAAGCATATAGTTTAGTTAGAAAATGTTCTGCCAATAAGCATTATTAGTAGTATGTACAACTATATTGAAATGTGAATTTCAATGGTTTTCTGTGAATGGTTTCTTTGTGATAAAATGCGTTGATGTAGTTGTGTTAGCATTCTCAGCCCGTCAACAAAGTTGGCATGACGCCAACCCATGTTTGCTAGCTCTGCAAATAATACTTTTATTGGGTATATCGGAGAGAAACATCACATCCATGCTGCAATTTTGAATTCATGCAAGTGTTTTAGCAAAGTTATCAACATAATGTGAAGTAGGATGGCCCATGTGTTTAGTTACAGTTAGGCTATATTTCATGAATGCGTGCAAAAGATCAAAGTGACCGCATTCGTGCAAATACCTTTGGCACGGTATCATGGGTAGTGTAGTTTATATCCTGTATCCACCTGTCATGTAGAGCTTTTATTTGTTCACTTAATGTCCTGCAATGCATTTTATTTGAAAGACAAGTAATTGACATTCCTGTATGCATCTTTTAGAGAAAAGCTATTAAGATCGGTGCATTAAAGAACATCTGCTTGTTCCTATTCATATGATTGCAGGTACTGTAATTTTATTGTGGCTTTCTAAATGATATATTTCTGTATGCCCTTTGTATCTTTCTTAATAAATACTCAGTGGAGTCTGGATTGAGAGAAAGAGATTGCAAATTGCTCTGTCACAAATAATGAAACCAAACGGGCAGTGGTGTTGTGTGGTCCTATAGCAGTCCAGAAATCACTGTATACATTAAGAAAACTACCAAGGCTGATAAACTTGATTCATGCTTGTAGGTTAGTGTGGCACCATCTTTGAATCAGTTCTATTTTGGAATGTGTTCAATCCTAAAAATGGGTTTTGGCTAGATGAAAATCAGTCTTTAAAAAACAGTAACTCAATAATGAGTTAATGAAGAAGCTAAAGATAAACATTTTTTATGGAAAAAAATCATGTAAATACTGTACATGTTCTACATACTTTAGCCACTTAGGTATAATTTCATCTAGCCAGTCAGCCTGTCCAGAGAAGGCATAACATTCTGGGTTTTATAATAACATTTCACATGTCGCTTGGCATGTATTATCAATAGGAAATGCAAAGAAGACAATGGGGTCTGACCAGTAAGAGCATTGTGGTTCAATCCCTGTGCAAGACACTTAACACCACATGCTCCTGTATGTCATGCTGCAAAATTACTAAAATATAATAAACCTCTTTAGAAAATCCTACAACTATTACCACAGTGACTGCCCTCACAAAGATACTTTCAGCTTTCAGAATTAGATGTGTGTATGCACAGGATGAATATTGCACTTATAGACACTGTGTAAACATTGTTATGGCGGGTTTGAACCAAAGTGTTTTAACCAAAGAGTTCATGCATCGTGACACAGCTGTCACTGAAGAAGGTTCCCCTCAGTCTAAACCTTCCAGATATATAGAGCCACAGTTTGGTGTTGCTCTCTCCCCTTGGCACAGGGAGCTTTAAAAAAGGCCTAATGTATTTTCTGCTCTGTGGAGCTCTCTGGAGTTAAAGGCCAGTTTATTCTTGTGGGTATCAAGCTTGGCGATCCTGGGGGGTACCAGACTCTTTCATGCACAGTTAGTGCACTTGACTCAGCCCGGAGACGCTCTCAGATGGAAAAGCCATGTTTAGAGGACGTCTTATGAGACATTAAAGCACTGCTGCTCCATTGTTTTAGCTCTTCCTAAATGTCACTTCCCTCTCCTGAGTCTGCCCTTCACCACAGACACAGTGCAGCGGGCAGAGACATGGCAGATTTTCTCTTTTCAGAGAAAAGCTTTCTTCTTGTTGTTGTGCCAAACGACGGCCCATTTGGAGAGAGGAAGGCAGAATGGAAACTGGCTAGCCAGTCCGAACGGCCAGTGGACACAGTGTAACAAGTTGCAGACTACTTTTATTGCAGACTACTTTTAATTCAACAAGTTGCAGACTACTTTTATTGCAGACTACTTTTAATTCATTATATTTGAATTTGAATATTCAACATGAAACACGCACACGGGCTTCGCCAGTTAAAATGATGACTAGAGATGTAAAGAATAGGAGACTTCAAGCCAAGTGGATGAAATTGGAATGAGTGTAACTTGTGATGAAAATTACAATGGGTATAATGATGGAACTGATTGGTTGTAATTTGTAAGTTGTTTACAGGAAGGTGTGTAAGCGGTTCTCCAAGCCTGTCCACCACCTGCTGCATTGTAAAACATACAGACACACACTGCTCTCTTAGGCACAAGATGATATCTTGTCTGGAATCCACTGTGGGTCTAATTCAGGAATAGATGCCGTGGCTGGAACAAATGTTTGAAATAGACTGCCCTCCGTCTGTATGTGTGTGTGTGTGTGTGTGTGTGTGTGTGTGTGTGTGTGTGTGTGCCTGTGTGTTTGTGTGTCAGTGTGTGTGTGTCTGCCTGTGTATGTCTGTGTGTGTGTGTACAAACGGGTATGCAAGGCGCGTGTGTTCTGCATGTTTCTACGTGTATGTGTGCGTCTACACGGCTGTGTGTATGAAGCAAGACCACTCTCGCATCTCCCAGAATACATGAGAGGATGTTAATGTGGCCAGTGCCTTATATTAACCATCAGCATTAGAATGACTTGGGGGCCTTCTGGTTGAACATGTCCAGGAATCATGATAGGATGCATTAGTGGAGGCCCGCTCTACTTGCCTTTTCCTAACGCTTGTTATAACCAGGCCCCCTCCCCCCATCTATGTCTCTCTCTCCTTCACCCCTCTCATTTTTCTTCCCCCTCTCCTTCACCGCTCTCTATTTTTCTCCCTCTCTCTTGGCGCATCGTCTCCAAACCTAATTGCTACGAGGGGTTTGCGGTCGACACCAGCACTTCTTGCTCAGCCTTGCAAAATAAATCTGGTGTTTCTGCCGGTATGGAGTAGAATATAAAGCGATGTATCATAATCTTCATTCCCCTTCACACCGCCTTCTGCCCGCTACAAGGTAGCAGGTATGAGTTCTCTGCTCTCCACGTGATGGATTCTAATTACACTAAATGTGTCCCAAATGGCAACGTATTTCCTACTTAGTGCACTAACTTCGATCAGGGCTCAAAATGGTCTACCAGTTTGGTCAGTGAGTGTTTTTTCACTGTGTTTTTCTCCTTATTTATCTCTTTAAATATTTTGTAGCTTACCATTATTTTAATTTTGTGTAGCAAAATATAAGCATATTAGTCTCTTTTTCAGAGTTGCATGTGTAGTTTTAGAACACATTGGGTCCATACATGTAAACATTCCAAACATTTAAGCATTAGCCAAATAGAATAATTGACGTAAAAGATTGCACATAAAAGAAACCAACATTTGTAGCTGATCTCTTCAGATAACCTGGCACATGCTAGCGTTATGCTAACATCACCAGATGGCAGTGACTATTCCCTGAAGAAATTCCACATGGGCCTATTAATTAAAGACCAAAAACATTTTATACACAAAACAATGGCATAACATTAAATGTTGGTGAATTCATCAAGCAGAAACATATTTAATTAAACATATATAATTAAACTTTTGAAAAATAACAAAGTTACATTTAGCCCTCTGCTGGCCAGATAGGGATGTGCAATTGTATAATTCTGTAATATCTTTTTGCGTTTTATTTCGAGATACTATCTCGTTATAATGAGATACTATCACAAAATTACGAGATAAACTTAAAGATGCAGCACCAAAAAAAAATGTTTCACCTTGCGGTTCAGGGCTTCCGTACTAGTGCAAAACGGCAAGGTCTAAATTATGCATCTATAGATACATCTCTGATAGATATAAATTTGTTAGATTTCCACCCCAAACATGTTTTGTGTTAGCCTAGCTGTGCTGTTTTGTGCTAGCCTATTTCCCTATAAGATTCAAGTCGGAATATACACAGGTATAACTGCTTAAAAAGCAGATAAAGTTCAATTTAGGGATGCTAACTTTAATTCCCAGATAGGGAATAGGATGCAGTTTGGCCTGTAATTGCACTATGTTTTACAGGGAGTCTTGAGGGGACAGTAACCGTTAGAGAAGAAAGCAAAACTTAATGATCATTGCCAATACAATGAACTGATATATCCTGTAGTTTGACTTGATGCAAAATTGATGATATGTTAACCTTTATACATGATAATATATCTTGTTTCAATGAATTGTTGTGTGCATTGGCTTTTGTAATCTGTCATTCAATCCTTCCAGGTGAATTTTGAAGGAAGGAAGGTTTGCAGGCTGGGTGTATTGGGTTCACCAGGCAGGTGTTGGAACCTATGGTGACTCTCTGCTCCTTTCCAAGGGAGTACGCCCTCCCCTCCTCACCTCACGGGGTAAACACCCCCATGTCTTCCCTCTACTTTCCTGTGTCAGGGGCGCTAGTGTCACCTCTGACTGTGCCATCTTCTCTCATGCCTCCGTGAAATATACTACATGCACGATACCGTTGTGACAATGTCTGTGTATCTGCGGATGGGCCTGTGTGTGTGTGCGCTGTACAGGCAGGGGATTGTCAAGGAGTCAACAGAAGCTCCTGTCAAACCCCAGGTTTACTCCAGCAGGTGTTACTCCCACATACACAGAAACCGGAAGAGAAAAGCTGGGTGCTGCGTTGATGCTATAAATGAGAAACGTCCATAAGGCGTTCCATAAATCATTACTGAAGGGTATGTCTTTCATTTGGCCTACGTGACAGGTTTCATACATACAGCCTGGTTCACACTAATACTAACAAACACTTATTGCAGTACTACTACTTGTATTGCTAACATGGATTAAAGGGGCCGTATGTTACTGTGCTACTAGTATAAATGCAAACACAAATTACCAGAACACGTCTGCAGTTAATGTTTTAAATTAATATGTTAAGTATTTTTTCCCAAAATTGAAAAATAATAATCTTGCACAGTGAAACTGCTTACTAAAGTTATAATTTAATAGAAACCAGCAACGTTTCGGTCAAAGACCTTCATCAGACAAGTATTCTTTTCCTATAAAATTGTTCGGAATGCCTGGGATATTACCCATTTCAACTTTCTTGCCGGCTCTTCTATCAGTTTGTGTTGACATGTGGTCTCTTCATACTCGCTTTACACACACGGTACTATCCCCTCCCCACCCTAAATCATCTTAGACTAGCTAATACTACTCCGGTCTCATTTGGTGGGGAAGAGGAAGAGATAACAAGTAATGTTATTGTTGAAATCCAGACTTGGAAACATTTGATGCCGGATTCTACACAGTGCCCCTTTAATTAGTAAGAGATGATCCCTGAGTTATGTGTATTGATTTGCAGTGTGATACATGCAGGCATGGAGGTCCATGTTCCAGTCTACCACAGCGCTATCCAGAATCAGCCTACTTCAATAATGACCTGTAAACGATTACAGTTTCTATTGGCAAAGACTACATTCAGGGTGAGGAACCAGCTGACTCGAAATAGCAACACTAGATAACTGATTGGCAAGCTACGGTGGTCTCTATGAAGAGTGTGAACCTGTGAACTATTGGATACGGCCCAAGAGGACCAGATGATAGGGGCATGGTGGGGGAAGGGGGGGAAGTAGGCAGAGGCAAGGTGAAAGCCACAGGGAAGGCAGGGAACACTTGTGTTCGACGGCCTCACACGGCCCGTCCACTGCACTACATGTGTAGTCCTAATGGCACACTGTTCCCTACACTGTATACTACACTACATGTGCAGTCCTAATGGCACACTGTTCTCTACACTGTATACTACACTACATGTGCAGTCCTAAAGGCACTCTGTTCCCTACACTGTATACTACACTACATGTGCAGTCCTAATGGCACAATGTTCCCTACACTGCATACTACACTACATGTGCGGTCCTAATGGCACTCTGTTCCCTACACGGTATACTACACTACATGTGCAGTCCTAATGACACACTCTTCCCTACACTGCATACTACACTACATGTGCGGTCCTAATGGCACTCTGTTCCCTACACGGTATACTACACTACATGTGCAGTCCTAATGACACACTGTTCCCTACACTGCATACTACACTACATTTAACCTCTCCTGGATCCCTTCTAGAGCATCATAGGGGGTCTGCATAGCATGGTGTGGAGAGGGCCTCATTAAAATCAAGGAGATCACATGTAAGGACCAGAGGAAAAGGGTTGGTGGGTGGTGGCTTAAAGCACCAGAGACTCCCAGGGAATCAGCTCTTTGAGCGGGGAGTCGCCAGAGAACATAAGGATAAAGCCTCAAACGGTTTACAATGGACGTTTAACATGGGCCTCCTTCTCTCTCTTCCTCTCTCTTCCTCGTACCTCTCCCGTAGTAGACATTCATTCTGCCTGCTGCTTCAAAGCTAAGCACAACTAGAAAGAGAGAAATAGAGAGAGAGAGATGAAGACACACCTGCTATTGGAAGTGAGCCATGTCAAGTTCACCTGTTTTTATTCCTCAGATGTAATTTTTTTGTGGTCAAATAGAGACTGGCAGCTATCTCTTTAATGTGGACTGAGTCCTCTCTGTTTAGGACTTAGAAAGGCTGCAATATGCTCTCTGAACAGTCCCCCGCAGCCTTTGGGGAATAACGATGGAAATTTTATTTTCCTTAAAATGTTACCTTGCCCAAACATTAATCATGACTCTAACTCCAAAATCTCTGACCCTAAACCTAACCCTCGGGCCTAATCTTAAACTAATAGCTAATCCTAACCCCAAACCTAATTTTACCATATTTCATGGTTTATTTTAATGTCAGGACATTTAGTTGAACTTTGTTCTGGAAATGTAGGGAAGGAAGGGCACACAAACAGCTATTTCTAGAAAATCAACCCATATTTGTCAGTAAAAGGAAAAAAAAAGAACACTGATATATTCAGTTAAAATGCATAATTGTGGCTTGGCAAAGCATTTCTAATTGAACTTATTTAATAACATTTTTGATGGTATTTCAATAGGCAGTTGGGGGGAAAGCCAGAGTGAGGAGCTGTTAGGCCCATTTTCGAAGTCATTGCATTTGTTCAGCTGTCTCGCCTCTCCATCGCTCACATTTCATCTTTCCCTCTCTTTATTGACTGAGGGCTTTGGCCATCTTCCCAGTCATGTACTGAAGCTTTGCAGCTTTACAGGGACAGGCACCCAGAGGAAAAATCTTTTGCTCACAGTGGTCTTTTCTTCATCTCAGAAGATATATGGGAGATGTAAATGTTGTATCATTTAGTAATCACTTATATCGGAATTGTTTCTCCTAAAGGCACCTTAGGAGATTAAAGAGAGAATTAATTCTTGAGATTTTCATGACACAAACTAGATTGGATTGAGACTTACATTTGAGTAGTATGAGATATAGATGAGATCCTATCATTGTATCTTCATGAACTCCTTCAAGTGTCATTTGTGGCTCTGGGAAAGCCTTTTCTAAGCATTTAGAAACATACACAGGAAGAGCCAGTTCTAAGCATTTAAGCTTTCAACTAAGCCGTCCAAAAAATGGGAAATGGAAATGCATAAGCTTTCAAGAATCAGAACAACAGATTTGTTAAATGTTTTTTCAACAACTTTGAATGTATTTTGTATGTTTTTTTGTTAACAACGTTACCTAACCATATTCTAAATGTCCTGGGTAAAAGGTTAAATGGATAGTATTGTGTGTAAAAAAACTAAATAGTGAAATGTTGACACTGTCTAAAACTAGTGTGACATTGAAAATGTTGTTATTAAAACTGTTCAGAGCCAATTATAGAAAATTTATGTGAAATTATTAAACCCATAAGTTTAGAAAATAATAGATCATTAGGAAGGACAGAAACCATCTTGGATGATAGGATAAAATTTCAGATATGTTGACCAGGAAGTTGGTCATCCATAGTTTACAGTACTGTGACAAGTTATTGTGTAAAATAATTTCAAAAATAATGCTCTTTATTTATGTAAACTCAAAAGAGTTTTGGGGAATAATTCCTAAATGTTTTCATTTGAACTGCAAATATGTCCACATTATGTTCAACTGCTTTCAATCCACAACTATACACTCACTGAAATCAGTTGTTAGGACTAGGACAAACTCTAAATGCAAACAAGGATGATGTTGTATATCCTATTATAGCATTTACTAGTGTCAAAGAAAAACCAAGAATTTAACTTTTATGGTCACATGTTATTTTTTGAAGCTGTTGTTTTGTGAGTAGTGGTTATAGTGCTGGACTCTGGAGCTATCGCTTCTGTAGGCCCTCTCTCTTCTCTCGCTCTTAGTGGTACAAGTGGTGGAAGTACTTGGTGAAAGAGTTCATTGGGGTGCATTCTGGCTCCCTGAGTCCCTGTCACACTCTCTGCCCCTTCCAGCAGTACAATATTTGGGGTAGAGTAAGGCAGAAGAGCCAGTAAGGGAGTTTCTGGGGTAAGCCCTGTAAAGGGAGTATCAAGGGGTCGCATTGTTTTCGTGTCTTTTTTCATTGCCTGAAAGCAGGAAGAGAAGGGCAATATGTCCTGGGGAGTGTAGACACTGTACAGATCTGTGTCCAATATGTCTGACTGACAGAAATACAGTGACAGAAGACATTTTTACACCTGCCTCCAACCATGCGTCTTTCATCCCGATCTTATCCTGATCTTGACCCGATTTTGTCTGTTTAGACACAGAAGCAGGGCTAGAAAGAGTTGCCACATCGAAAATTTTTGTCATTTTATATAAAAATTACAGAAACACACTAAGAACAAAACTGAAGAAGGAGATGACCTTGGGATGGCTTTGCAGGTGAGCAGTGTTCACCTTCATGCACTCTCCCTAAAGGGTCAGTCGCAGTCTGTAAAAGGGAAAAAAAAGACAGGCTATTAGTCCCTTTTATTTGCTCCTTACCCCAGGGTGGCTTCTGTGCTCACCTTTCTAGCCATACTGATCAGACCCAACGTGAGGCAAGTGTGGAGGGGTGGGACAGGCTCCCACAGCCGCACAGCCGAATGTTCCGGACTCTTCCCATGTTTTCCCCAGTTTGCATTCTCCTTGCTTGTGACATTATCTCTCTACTGGCGTGCACTATCAATGGGTCTGCACCTCTGCTGGTGCTGTGCTCTCTTCCATGGCAAGCGAGACACTGACAGGACAAACACGCCACAATAGACAGTTTCTGTAACTGAAATGTAAGCTATATTGTTGATAAATGTGTACAATCAAAGGGAGAACCAAGCATGACATTAGCAGGACTTTTTCAAATACATTCAGGAGCATGGCGTATTCAAATACATTCAGCAGCATGGCGTATTTAAGTACATTCAGCCACATGGCGAAATGTCAACGCAGACAGTGCTTCCCCCTGCAAATCCTTACCAGGACCACCAAACAGAAA
>JACXGI010000477.1:57822-135886 GCA_016801175.1 Esox masquinongy
TTATTTCTTCTATGCTTTGGGGGGGGGGGCTGGGGGGGTGCATCATTTTGGCATTCTATTTTCCTTCTGCCCCCACTTCGCTTTTATTTTTTAGCTTGAATTTAAACATTTCGATTATTATCATTGTCCCACTTCTTTTGTTTTAACTTGCTTTAAGTTGATGTTCACAACCATCCAGACCAAGCCAGTAGAATCTTAAAATCGTTGGACAGCATTATTTCCCAGAAATCTTTGAACTAAAATTAACTTTATGTTTATACTGTTCAATGAGAAACAATATATGAATAAAATATATTTATTACATTAAATAAATATAAATACCCTAAGGGAATACTATACAGTTGCAATAATAAACAACTGAAAAGCATGACCATGAACGAGACTAGTTGTCATGCAAGGCCAATTGTTTTACTTCCTTCTAATACAAGGCAAGTTTGACAACTGTAAAAGGGCCAGGGCTGGGAGCAACCAAAGTGCCCGTACGAGGGCCCTTAACCCTCAACGCCTGGCTCTATGCTACTGAGTCTGAGAAGGTGACATCTCTTTTTGACAATTGTGTGTCATTGGAGAGGCTTGGCATTTTCAATGGGGTGATCATGTGACCACAATATACCTTTTAAACGACTAATACGCCTGAATATCAGTTAGGCATAGAGAAGATATGACTTTGCCTAGATCATTGCATTATCCATGTGAATAAAAAAAAACTGTATCTCGCAAGATCGACATCACAGAGGTTATATAATTCATTTAACCCCTTTTCTTTTAACCCCATCCTCTTTTCCTCCCTTCCTCAATGTAATATATATTTTTAATATTATTTAATTGTTGTTACCGCTCATGACTCAACCACACCACATTTATTGGAGAGAGCTGAAAATCGGGGGAAAGCCTACCTCCTAGGCATTGATGCCATGGGTTAACAATTTCAGTTCCTTTGTAGACCCATGAGGGGCCTGATGGAGTCCCTAGAGCTCGGTGAGACCAGAAAGGGGCATCTTCAGTGGACTTTAGGATGTTGGTATACACAAAATTATTTGAAATTACAATGAAATTGTACTACTGCTATGATTAATGGAAACAGATTATAAAACACATAAATATAATTGTTAAACCATCAAAAATATAATTATAGTCTGTTTTATAAAAATCTAATTAAGTCTGAGAGATAATGCGTATGAAAACGTTGTTTTTTTTTTAGACCATGTGTGGCTCCGAACCTCACCTCAAATTACGAACGAGTAGTAATTACTCGTCTGTGTTTATTGTCTTAAAATTGAAAGACTAATATAATTCTTGCATCACAAAAACATTGCATGGGTTGCCTTGTTAGCTAGGTACAGGATTTGAGTAATCTCAGCTGTTATCTACTAAAGCAGATGACTAACTTAAACATGAGAATTATACTTCACAATAGCAACATAAGTGAAGAAAACTTGTGATGAGAAATGCCTGGTAAACATACACTTTAACTCAGCAGATGAGGTATGTCAAAAAAGGATTCAATGTGTACAGGTTGTACAGCCACTTAGAGGAGTAGGAGATAGAGAAATTATTGTTACATAAAGCAGCATACTATATCCATACTATACAGAAAGCCCTATAGGTCTGAATGAAGATCTACAGTTAGGTTAAATCCTGTGATGAACAAGTGCCTAACCACTGGGGATCTGTACTATAGTTATAGTTTATTTGTGGTTTATGTTTTGCCTTTCAGTTTATTAGTTATTTTGAAGCTCTGGTGGAAAATAGTGGAACTATGTAAAGTGTAGTCTGAATGGATTTAAACAACAGTTGTAAAGCATTATCAAAATGTGAAATGATTTATGAGTAGGAATGGATGTCTATTATTTTCCAGTTGCTGACAAAGGCTATCGCTGAACCATGTCCGTTTATGTGACTGCTGCTGCTGCTGAATGAATGGATATTAAAATGTAAAAAGAACATGTTTGAGTGTGGGTTTTTCCTTTACTCTGAAGAATTTAAAAAATGATCCTGCTGGGTAGCTTAACAATGATTACAATAGGAGATGCTTTTACCTGGGCGGAGTTACTTAAACATGGGCTATTTGATGCAAGAAATATTGTTATTTAATGTGCCGCATAGTTATTTATTGTGTTTATTTTGTACAGCGTCACACCAATACCCCTGTGAAGACCAGCAGATTCAGAGCTGCTGTAAACCACGCTATTGAAACCAGGTCAGCTCTGCATCAATATCTTGTTGTCGCTTGCTCTTTGGGGTTTCTAGGCTAAGTGTCTATATAAGCACTTTATGACAACTGCTGTTGTAAAACGGGTTTCATAAAACGCACCTGGTTGATTGATTTGATGAGCCACACCTGCATCCACTCACCCTCATCAGGGCCATCAGAAGAGAGCCCCTGAAAAGAATAACAAGGCAGAGAACAGTAGGAGTGAGAGTGGGGTGGCTGATGTCACTACCCTTGTTGCGTATCTGCCCCCGAGCCACAGGTAGAGAGGAAAAAAAAACGAGAGAATAAGAAAAGGAATAAGAAGGCTGAGACAGCCGGCACCAACACCCCCAGAGCCTCCACCTCTCAGGACTGAGTAGACACACCTTCCCAGTGGGTGTGAAATTGAAGATGATTGTCTTTTTCTTTACCAATAAATGCCCTCCGGGCGTAGCCACAGGAATATGTTTCAGTGTGTGCTGATGATGTCTGAGCGCGGGAGGGAGGTTTTGGGGAACAGGAATAGATAGCAAAAGAAACAGACGCCGTGGCGCCCATCTGCGTGGCGACGCATCTCTCGTATGGACGAATGACGTTCGCACATCCGGCGCGACGCCGCATGTCTCGCTGATGGAAGCATGCCCATCTGTAATGGACAAAAGCTAAAAGTGACTTCAGGCATATGGTCAGGGAGTGCTGAGGCCACGGCTGTGGTGTCGGTGGCACCCCCTAGCAGCCCTTTCTGTTGATATGGCTCCAGGTCAAAACCCCTCACACAGTGTCTGGTCCCTGTGTACTCACCATGTGTTTACACAGTCAAATGTAAATACTTCATAACTTAATCATACTTCATAATTTATTACTCATTTGTTCTTGTGACAGTAGATTGCGAAAAAGCACGCCAACGACCATGTTCAATTTACTATATACTGCCGGCTGTGAAAGTCACAACTGCAAAACTTTTTTACCGTGTTACCTAAACTATTTTGGGAGAATCCAATTTACTTGTTTGCAACTCAAACAGTCGATGCATTACAAATCCATGAATGCCTTAGGAGTAACACAGACACAGAATAAAAACACATAGTCTCTGCCACATACACATCACTGTTCCCAACAGAACTGATGGCGACACGCTGTCCAGCGGGTGCGAGCTGAGCAGTCAGAAAGCCCACTGTCACAGAGCAATCCTTATGCATGGCCCAGGGGCTCAACCTCACATCGCTCCATGCTCACCGTGGAGCCCAGGGGCTCAACCTCACGTCGCTCCATGCTCACAGTGGGGCCCAGGGGCTCAACCTCACGTCGCTCCATGCTCACAGTGGGGCCCAGGGGCTCAACCTCACATCGCTCCATGCTCACGGGGGGCCCAGGGGCTCAACCTCACGTCGCTCCATGCTCACAGGGGGGCCCAGGGGCTCAACCTCACGTCGCTCCATGCTCACAGTGGGGCCCAGGGGCTCAACCTCACGTCGCTCCATGCTCACGGGGGGCCCAGGGGCTCAACCTCACGTCGCTCCATGCTCACAGTGGGGCCCAGGGGCTCAACCTCACGTCGCTCCATGCTCACAGTGGGGCCCAGGGGCTCAACCTCACGTCGCTCCATGCTCACGGGGGGCCCAGGGGCTCAACCTCACGTCGCTCCATGCTCACAGGTGGTCCACTGTCTTCGACACAGTGAACACTCAGGTCCTCCTCTCCGCTCTATCGGGACTAAGTGTCGCAAACTCTGCACATTTAGCCTGGAAGGCATCTAGCCTGGCTGGCCACTCCTGCCAGTTGACATAGGGAAGGGCTCCCTATGGCTCAGTTCTAGGACCTCTGTCTCTCTCTATGTATGACTCTGTCTCTCTCTATGTATGACATCAATGTATGACTCTGTTTCCACAAAAAGTTGGGATGCTGCATAAAATGCAAACAAAAACACAATGCAATGATGTGCAAATCATGTATTCCTACATTTAATTGAAAATAATACAAAGACAACATATCAAATGTTCAAACTGGGATATCTTATTGTTTTTGGGAAAAAAAAATGCCCATTTTGAATTTGATGCCTGCAACACGTTTCAAAAAAATTGGGACAGGGGCATGTTTACCATTGTGTTGTATCACCTCTTCTTTTAACAATACTCTGTAAGCGTTTGGGAATTGAAGAGACCAATTGCTGTACTGTAGTTTTGAAAGTGAAATGCTTTCCCATTCTTGGTTGTCAAATTGCTTTTGGGAACTGAAGAGACCAATTGCTGTACTGTAGTTTTGAAAGTGAAATGCTTTCCCATTCTTGGTTGTCAAATTGCTTTTGTATATACAGTGTATTGTTGTGAAATCCTTAATGAATTAAATATGCAACAGTTTACATTGATGGGAAAATTGCAATTTTAGATAAGATTTTTGAAATAAAATGCTACATTATCATTTTTAATAACTAACTTATTTCATAATGATTTCAGTGGCCCTCCTTAATAATGCACTGATGTTTTATTTTACTATGTAGCATGTTTTATGTACATCAACCATGAACCCGGATATGATCAATACAAACACACAACCATACAAAGTCAAAAAGAAAAACAACAAGACAGTTGGATGAACACATCTTTATATTTATTTATGTGTGTGTATTATATTCTCTATTCTGAAAAATGTCTCACCTTATGGCAAATAAATTCTAGAACACAAGATTCAAAACAAGAGAACCTAACTACAACAAAAAGGACATTATATACAGTTGGAATGAAAAAGTAATATATGAGCTTTTATTGGGTTGTCTCGCCTGAGCAGAATTTGAAGATCTGAGAACATTCTCTGACATTAAGTCTCAGTTTGGTGTTAAAGACAACTTGTTTTTGTCTCGGTGCAACAAAGGAGAAAAAGATGAGATCTCTTCTTGAATTTGCTTTCCTAAGGGCAGTGTGGCTGTCACTGTCCCAAACGTCACTCTATGCCCAATAGTGCACTACTTCCTGGCCTTTTTTAATCAGTTCTGCACTAAATATGGTGTCATTTGGGTAAGAACCAGTGTCACCTAGCATTACTATTGCTTCTACTTTAATAGGTGACATCACCATCAGGAGCTAAATACTATTACGTACAGTATTTTGCTCACTACCTTTGACCAGAGAGCACACGGGAGAAGCGCACTATATAGAGAATATGGTGTCATTAGGAATGCCTTCACAGTTGTTCGTTTTCACTGTTTATCGCTGCAGCATAAATAGAAAGCCATTGTTTACAAGACATGGGCTCACACTGAGCAGATGGTAATTATGGTCGCTGTACAGTATGTTCGTGGCTTCAAGATGATTCAGCTATCATCTCAGATGCATCTCAGAGGGTAGGTGGGCTGGGCATGGAGTAGATTGAGGGAGGCAGGGAAAAAAGGAATGAAGAAAGGAGGGAGGGGAAAAGACTGAGCAAACAATCAACTGTCACAGCATAGTGACACTGTGGCACTTTTCTCCTTCTTCCTCAGAACTGGAATGAGCCCGAGGTTGGGAGCAATCTGATGCTAGGAAAGGAAGGAGGAAGATTAGATTAAATTCAACTTTATTGTCACTGAACAAGTACAAGTCCAGTACAACGAAATGCAGTTAGCATCTAACCAGTAGTGCGAATAGAATAAGGCAGAAAATGTGCAAGTATTGAGTATGTGTATACAAGTGGAATTTATAGATGTGCAAAGAAGGTAAATGCAGTCCAAATGGCATTACTAAATGTGCAACTAAGGCAAATAGAGGAGGGCAGAAAATTTACAAGTATTAAGTATAGTGTATGTTACAATGAGATACTCACACTGAGGTATACACACACACCTCCGATCTCCATGCTTCCTTCCACTCATTACTAGCATAGAGTGAGTACCAGCCACCATTCAAGGGAAGCAGAGACACACAAGGTGGTACCCATCCATGTTGACATGACTGTGACAGATGCCACTATTTACATCAGTATGGCTGTAGAGCTAAAAGTTGTTTTATCTTTGACGCTCATTATATCGGTCAGGTGAAACACTGCTCTTCTCTTGGATGGACCTCTACTCACAGAAATATACACTCTTAGAAGAAAAGGTGCTAAGTAGAAGCATGCAGTGTTCTTTGATTTTTTCCCATAGGGGAGCCCTTTTTGGCATTTGTTCGAACCCTTTGCAGAGGGTTTGACGTAGAACCATTTTATCCTCTAAAGGTTTTCCCCAAACCCCTCCAAAGTAAATGCTGAGACAGCTTTTATCTTTCAAGAAAACTCTATCAACCATAATACTTTTATGTTGGAAGAAATCTTTGCAGTCTCAGAGTAGCATTCCCACAGAATTATGATACCGCCATGCTTCACTGTAGAGATGGTATTTGCCAATTGATGAGTGGTAACTTGTTTACGCCAGAGTACGCACTTGGCATTCAGGCCTAATAGTTCAATTTTGGTCTCATCAGACTTCATGCTCTCAAAATCCTCCAGGCATCATCTCATATGGAGTGGATTCCATCTAGGTACTTATCCAGGTTCTCTTATTTTCTTATATCAGCTATGGTCAGGAACTTTCTACATAGAACCCCGTCATGCCTTCTAAATAATTATTTTGCTTACAAAAGAATCATCACTGAACCTTTTATTCCAAAAATCAGTTCTTAGAATGTTCAAAGGTCTAAGTAACTTTGCCTTACAAACTTTTTACACAGAAATTAATCATTCAGATTTAAACAGTTCTTAATACACTGAAAAAAGCAAGCTGTTGTTCATCCAATGCATTTATTTTCATTCCATTCACTTTTAAATTATTACTTTAGTTTTACAAACCATTTTTTTAAAATTTGTATTAAGTTATATTGCCTGCAGGACGTAAGCCTAAATATTTCAGTTTCATTCAACGCATGTTTTTTTAGGTTTAGGAGAAAATGAGATTAGGCAATATCATCAACATTTCTTACAATGCTTTTTGAACATGGATTTTCAGGAGTTTGATTTAATGTCTTTGGTTGTGTATACACACATCAATTACTTTGTTTTATTATAAAACATAATGAATAACCTTTATTTATCTCCCCTGATCTGTACGCGGTTGGATATAATTCACCGTTAATGAGAAGCTTGTTGATATAGTTTCACTAGTCTTGTTTAATAGAAATGTCATCACTATAGTTGCTCTGAATGCAGATTTTGGTGATAAAATATTACACTTGTTCGCCATCCTCTCAGCTGTATTCCAGTTGGTAATGTTTAGTGTTTCACAAACAAGCTTACTGTGACTTGCCTGTCTGGTGTCCATGAACTGTGGGATTAAGACCACACAAAAACAACAGGTATACTGGAAAGAATAGAGTATGAATTTTCTTGGTAGTCAGTGGAGAAAACTTCAGGTTTGTGAGTTCTTCTGTACAACAACCATGTTTCTTCCAGTCAATCCCTCATTGGTGGGAATCTCTCATTTTTTTAAAGAGCATGTTGGGATATTTTCAACTGAGACTTATGAGACTACGGAATCAACACCAATAATTAAACTTCAAAGATACAAGTTAAAACAATGTAATTTACATTGGGTCAGCTGAAAACATACGGGTTAAAACAAATTCACTGATCCACATTGGTCCACTTAAAAAATATAAATGACTTTAATTATTTTAGATTGGATCAATGTTGTGTTTTTTTTAGTGTAGAACTCCATTTTCCTTTTTTATGCAAGTGTACAATGCTATTCCTTCATAAGTTTGAAATTATGACCAATTAATTATTTTAGGACTTATGACTGAGCAACTCTTGTCAGATTGTGGGATTTGTGGAATGATGTAAACATATTTCACATCACTTAAAGCATTAACATGTTAATTGGTCAATAATCACCTTATAATTATAAACAACTCTATGAATTAAACTCAGCTGTGGAATATTTGATTATTATTATTAGCGACACACACACACACACACACAATCTCTCTTTCTCTCTCTCTATTCCCCCATCCCTGCATCCCTCTTCCCAACAGCGCCCAGGTGTTGCCTCTGACACCATGGGTAATCCATCTGTTGTCACGTTTAAACCTCCTAACTGTCAAACACAAAATAAGGACTGTCAGATATGCATTTTAGTGCTATTGTATAATATAAAAATCTTTCAATATCAATATTTATACAAGAAAAAAAAATGTTTAAAGTAAGATGCAGTATGCTTGTTAATAGAGAAGGACGTCCTCATCAACATGAGTAGTCTAGCAGGTGTCAAATCATAATTAGTGCACTGGTCAAATTATGGTTAGAATTTTCATGTTTGTTTGGCTTCAGAAAAAAAATAATTTTTATTTAGATTTCAAATCTTTTCCCCCTTGGAAGAACTGATAACAGCAACAACAGTGTAATGGTTGTTATAAGTTATAATATTCCAAGAAGAGATACACAAGGATTTCAGTTTTAAGCTCAAGCTAATGTTGTATTGCCCAAAGGTTGCATAATAATAGAACCCCAATTATCCCAGAATCATCCATATAAAGATGCTTAAAATCACTCCATACTGACATCATTACAGTTATATCTTTTTATTTGGATAGAAAAAAGTTTAAAATCAGAAAGAGCTTTCTTGCCAAGTAAGTTTCACAACAAACAAGTAATTTGTTCTGGCCCGTTAGTGCAACAGTTTATACAAATTAAATTAAAGCAAATAAAGAATTGCAGATAAATACTGTACAATTTAACAATATAATCTGCAAATTGTTCTAAATCAATTAGGGTTAATCCTACTTCTTAGTTATGAAAACTGAATGAGCTGTGGTGCAACCAATTTTCTTTAGAAATCACATAATTAGTGAAATGGTGTCTACTTGTGTGCAATTAAGGTGGTTCACATGATTTCAGGTTAATACAATTCTGGTTAGTACAATTCATTACAAACAAAGACTACATCATAAAGACGAAAAAAACATAAGGTTCTTCACATCATCCTGAGAACACCATCCCTACCATGGGGGTGGCAGCATCATGTTATGGGGATGCTTCTCTGCATCAGGGCCTGGAAAGCTTCTGAAGAAAGATGACAAAATGGATGTAGCATACTGCACAGAAATCCCAGCAAGAGACCTGAGACTTGGGAGAAGGTTATCTTCCATCAGGACAATAATCCTAAACATACAGCGAAAGCCACACTTGAGTGGTAAAAAAAGGTCCTGACCCAGTCAAAGTTTGGATCTCAGTCCAATTAAAAATATGTTGAAAGACTTGAACATTTTTGCTGGACCGCGTAAGCAGAGCTGGCCAAGAAGTGCGAATGTCTCTTACTGAGTGAGTGAGTGACTGACTGTCTGGGTGCCCCTTGTTAAATAGCGTAGTGGTTAGAGAAGCAAACCTATAAACTATAGGTCCTGAGATTGTATCTCCTTGCAGGCGAAGCGAAGTGCACATTATGAATTATTCCGTATAGACGAAAACTTCGCTGGTTAAAACCTTCAGTGTCTACATTATTGTAAGCCTGAAATAAAACAGTTTACGGTTATATTGCGACTGTTTCTGGTGGATTTTCGAAGTACGCATCCGTGCATGCGTTTTGGGTCAGGATAGACAAACACATTTGCTGGCTACAACATACATTAATTACGTTATAGTAAGCCTTAACTTAAACTGTATACGGTTATATTGCTACTGTTTCTGGAAAAGTTCAAAGTTCATCTTCAGTCTCGCTAGCAATTGCTCAGTTCTTTTGATTATTCCTAGGAATTTAGTAGATACTAGTAAGCCTATTACTGACTAATAAGCTGTTAAAATGGCCAGTGGCAAAAGCAATACAGTTCATAGACGCTATGGTGGAGGTAAACTTAATAAGAAACGTTAGTCAGTGTAACACAATCCTCAGTGGAGTCTAGCGACTGCTGAAACATGTAATGCCGTGGCGTAGTGGTTAAAGACAGTGCCTCTCATGTGGAAGACCTAAGTTCGAATCTATTGAGAGCAACAACGTTTATTAATTATTTTTGTTGTCTTTTCACTTGTTGAAAAACTTAGTTATCGTCGCCTTTATTGATAGTTATTGTATAAATGTCATTCACGAATGAATGAAAAAAGTATGTTGTTTTGCCATGAAAGAAAAAAATACGTTCTTATGCCATGAAACGAAATAGCTTTGGCAGACTCGCTGGCAATTGCTCAATTCTTATGACTATTCCAGTAAGTTAGTAGATACCAATAAAGCTTATTACTGGCTAATACGCTGTTAAAACAGCCAGTGGCAAACGCCATGCATAGACGCTATTTGTGGTGAAGGTAAACTTAGTAAGAAACGTTAATCAGTTTAACTGTATCAATGTCATTCACGAATGGCCAATTAACTATTAAAACGGCCAGTGGCAAAAGAGGATTTGTTCAGGATAGAGACAAGAGGCTATACTGACACCCTGCAAATGTATAGCTCCGTGGTGTAGTGGTTGACAACACAGCCTTTCACGTGGGCGACCTGGGTTTGAATCTCAAGTTTGGCAACACTTTCTATTGCGGGTCGGCTGAACTAGGCTTGCCTGGTTTCTTGTTGTTCAACAAATGTCTCCATTCAAATGGGTCCAGATGTGCAAAGCTGGTAGAGACATATCCAAATAGACTCAACGCTGTAATTGCTGCCGAAGGTGCCTCTAACAAATGTTGACTAAATGGCATTAATATTTTTTTAACAATTTGCAAATTTTATTTTTGGCACGAGGGCATGGTATATGGCCAATATCCTACAGCCAAGGGCTGTTATGAATGAGTGCCTGGATATTGCCCTTAGCCATGGTATATTGGCCATAAACCATAAAATCCTGTGATGCCTCATGGCTATTATACTGTAAACTGGTTACCAAAGTAATTAGAACATTATTGATGTTTTTCTTTTTCATACCTGTGATATGCAAGCACATACCAGTGAGTGAGACCGACTTTCCACCAATCAGCATTTAAAGATGCAATCTGTGATTTTAGAAACTGTCAAGCCAAAAAAGTCCCCAGAAATTGTGTCCCATGTCATCAAAAACAATGACTTTCAAACTTGGAATTTCACAGCTAATTGAGGTGTTTATAGTGATTCTACTTATAGATTTTGCATATTAAAAAAACATATTACACTTGCTTAAAATGAGTGGTTCACCTTAATATTTTGTTAATCACATAAGTCCAAGACTGCATCTTTATGGACTGCAACATTTAATTTGAACATTTACAAATTCCTAACAATTACAAGTACTACTTGGATTGGTTAGACATAATGAACCTTGATAGAATAGTTAACGTTAGTTACTGTAACCATAATATATTAGTTCACATTATAAAATTCAGATAATTTTAGCTAGGTAATAATTAGCAAGCTAGCTATCATTAGCTAGCAATTTAGCTACAATCGTGGTTTGCTAATATTGAGTTAACTAGCTACAGATACATTGGTTTATAGAATGTCTGTAAGCAGGCAGCTGGGTTGACTTCCTATTTCTAGGCAGCTATGTTTCATTCCTATGTTGAAGAAGTCTTAATGAGCTCAATAACTAGCTAGCTAACTTTTAGCTAATTATTTAATCTCAGTTGATTTAATGAAAGAACATTAATCTGTTGGCTTTGTTTACCAATATAGGGTCTGTGTAAAAGGAAGCCCACGTGCTCTCTTCCACCAACCACGCTGACAGTCCAGATTCCAGGGAGAAGAAAAAGACCCTGAGTTTAGACCTTCTGTACATCCCTTTTTCTAGAATATGCATGCATAATGCATATGATCAGCACCCACCGTGCTGACCATCACAGTTATGTTTACACTTTATGGATGTATTTTCTAGGAACCTAGATCAGATGGATCAACACCCTTTTTTATAGGAAGTGGCAATGAGTTTTGGCTCTGTGTACTCCGAATCATTTTCAGTTGATAAATGTACATTTTAATTTCAACCTTGTGCCTACTTTTGACCTGTTTAAAGGCGTTTATTTCTTTAGGGTGCTTCAATCCTCCATTTAAACCAAAAAAGGAACCAGGCAAGCCTAGTTCAGCCATCGGTTGTCATCTCCCCTTCGAGCAAAGGCATCTACCACATCTACCACACAATGCCTTTGGAAAGCATGGAACATCATAAAAAACTATAGCCACCCAGGCTATGGTCTTTTCGCACTGCTGCCGTCTGGTAGACACTACCGGAGCATCAGGGCATGCACCTCCAGACTCGAAAACAATTTCTTTCCCCAGGCCATAAGGCTTCTCAACCAGCAACATTGATCTATGATCATTTTGATCACATGATCAATTCAAATTCTCTGATGACTTTCTATGCACATTCAACATACCATTTTAGTGTACCATTCATATTTCACATTTATTTATATTTAGAATATTTAATATTTCTTTCAATTCATTCTCCATATACCCCTTTTCTACACTCTGTGGAATTGCTGCTAATTTACATTGTTATGTATATTTTTTGTATGTATTGTTTTTCCTTTATATTTTACTTAATGCTACTGCATAGATGTCGCGTGCCATGTCACAAGAATTTCCCTGCTCAGACACTATGTTATTTTGTGAATTTGACATAAAAAGACTTTGACTTTGACTAACTGAATACTATTCGAATAATAACAAATACTATTCGGATAATAAAGTCATGTCCACTGCACATCCCTACTGCATGTGTACCATTATGGGCTCCAAGGGGAGCATTCACAATAGCTGGAAAGACTCCTCTGGTCATCATAGTGACCTGGACAGAAGTGCCACATGTCGTTAGCTGTAAGAATCCCTTACAATACCTAATAAACAGCATGCCTTCCAAATAGGGACTATTGATTTTCCATAAACAAACTGATAACTTGGTCATTTAACACTTGTCTTCAATCAAATAAGGGTCAAAATCAAGTCTATAAATATCTGTTGCATACACCATAAACTTCTGCTAATACTACCTGATCATACAATTCAGGCTAAATGTGTAAACAGAAAATTATATTTAACATGTAAATACATTTTCAATTACAGCATTAGAAATTAGTTGTGGTTATTATTATTATTATTTATCAGTTTTATGGATTTTTCGTTCTACAAATCTGATGTGTCTCATTAGCTACACTCACTAACAGGGTAAACTTTAACCTTCCTGCTGGCCCTGACCAAACCAGTAAGTTGACACTCACTATAACTGCACTTCTCCACATGGCCAGACTAGTGGTGGTCCTCTCCCCTTTTAATGCTGTTATGCTCATCCATAACAAATGGCATATGGTCTGAAATGGACACTAATGTTGACATACTGTGCAAACTAAGTTAACTATTTGTTAAGAAATATATAAATAAAAACAATGTATTTGTTACAGCACTGCTTACTCACTAGCTAAAGGCAGTGACTAGCTAAGACTGAAATCGAACTCTTTATTCATTTAAATTCAAAAGCACAACATGTTCAACATATTCAACATGTTCGCGCTGTAAACGTTAGCTTTCTTGTGTTGGTTAGAAACGATGTAGGGAAGTTTACTAGTGAGAATTGTAGTTTTATACAGTAGGTATTCTGTTGCCAATGAACATGAACAGTTTTGTAGAGGTGATTGAAGCCAATTTGCTGACAATTTGCACCTTGTGACAAGGTTTACACGGTTATCAAAATTCCGTGCCAGATTAAGCCTACACAAAACACAGACTTTATTTGAAGCGATTCTAACATTCCTTATGGGAATTATGAATGGTGAACTGTGAAAAGAACCAATATTACATTTTGGTGCAAGGTTTTATGGGGATTATGAAGTGTCGACTATTTCAGTCTATGTTGGAACCAGCTTCCCCTCAAGGTTAGGATAGAAGAGTAGATTAAGATTTTCAGACAACATCTGAAATCATACCTTTTTAAAAATTGCCTAAAATAAATCTACAGCCAAACCCTCCTGTTAACATTGTGAACTAACACTTGCTATACTTTTATTTGTATTGTCTTCTTTCCAGCACTGACTTTTGATGATAATTAATTCATTGAATAGAGTGTACTTACTGCTACTAAATGGTGTGTTTTTGTTTCTTCTCAAAATGGATGTCTTAACTGCAATTCGCTCTGTAAAAGTGTCAGCTAAATTACTTGCATGTACACTTAAATAATGTTTTTACTCAGGTACACAGTAATATTCAAAAATGCATGTTGTAAGTGACAATTTATTAAATGTACAGTAATCAAAGCTAAATACAGTCAACTTTTACTCACTCTCTTTTTTGAAGGTTTTATAAGGCATTATTTGCATTGAAAAGCATTCCATTTAGTGCTGAAATACCTGTTTTAGACAAGGGGGGCAGGTAACCTATTGGTTAAAGTTCTGGGCCAGCTTTGGGACAGTTATCAAAGACTACAAGTGTCTCTCCCCAAGTGACTAATGTCTCTCCCCTTTCTTTCTCTTACTGGAGGGTAAAGACATTCTGAAGTTGCCTAGCTCATCTACAAACTCCACATACTTCCCATGCTATAACCTATCAATATTGTCAAGGTGCAAGCTAGTTAGCTAGCTGGGTGGTAGCCAACTTGTGCCAAAGCTGGCACAAGACATTTACCCAGGAGCCAAGCTAGCTAGAAACTACAATGTCTGCTAACTGAGAGTGTATTATCTGTAATCTTTTTTTAGTGATTTTTCAACTAAAACATTAAATTAACTCTTAGCGCATGCTTTCCTCATTTAATGAGTAAGCTTTAGTTACTATTTTTTTTCTGGAAAATACATCACAGGAAATATTCATTTTAACCATTATCAACACCTTTCTAATTATTCCAAAAAATGGTGAAGACCATATTTTGTCTGTAGTTAGTAACCAAGAAACTTGACAAACGTGTAAACAGTGACACTCACTGTTTACATGTTCGTCAAATTTCTTGGTTACCTCTAATTGTCCCAGGGCATTGTTAATTTATAATTTGATATCATAAAAAAAGTTTAGATTGTGCTGCCATCTGCTGACCATTTAGGGACAAGAGTTCTCAACGTATGTACCAAATTTCAGGGCAACATAAGCAGAGACACTCTAATATGCATTGCCCAATCAAAACATAATATTGATGCAAGGGCCTAGACATCCATACTACTTATTATTGATACTGATAAAAATAACATTTGGCATTCATACTATACCAACCCTTCCAGGCAAGCTGTCTCAAAGTAATAGTAATAAAGTGTTTGTGTGCATATTTGTGGGTAGAGTAATATGACTGTACAAATGTCTGTGTGTTAATACTGTAGAGGAATTTGGCTGTTGTAGCATCTGTGTTTTGGCTGACTTACAGATCATCATGTATTATACATGTGCAGTCTTTCAGCTATGCATAAAAGCCAGATGTTCTTTTTATCAGTGGGGTCCTTTGTGGTAAACATGCTGGAACGAGATGCTGGAGAAAAACCAAACAACAACACAAATGCTTTCTGTTATTCTGTTATCAATAAGAGCCATTTTGGAACAAACAACAAAAGGACTGATTGAGTTTCTTAACAGCACGAGCCCCAAAATTGGTGCTTCACAGTTTTGTTGTATTACTTGGCGCCAAAACAAATACACAAAATACAGCTATTTTGAGGTCTGCTCTCTCTGTCTCTGCCTCTCTTTCTCTTACCCCCTCACCTTCTTCCCCCCATTGTCATATCTTTCTCTATGCTGTGACATATGGATAGCAGGCACCACCATGACTTGCCACATCTCAGCCTGTCACACCATGTCTTACCAGCTATCAGCCCTACACAGTGGCAAGACAGAGAAACATAGAGAAAGGGTAGAGAGACTTATTGTCTGTTTCAAGGGCCTTTCTGGTCAGTCTAAGTCAGAATGTAAGGGACAGTGGTGTATGTTGTGTAAAAGGGTTAGCTGAGCCACACTTTTTCCATACCAAGAATGATCCCAATGCAGTCTTTGTAGTTTTATTTTTATATCATCACCAATATGTAAAGTCCAATACATCACTTTGTGTTTATTTAAATAAAAAGAACATAATATGCAAAAATAGAGTTCCCTGAAATCCCCTTGGTCCTTTAAATGCTCAGTCTGATTGTAGGGGCGTTAGGAAACAAATTAAGAGATTTCCAAATACAGCCCTGATTGGCTGATAGGATTGTCTAAAGCCTACCCTCCATGCAGATGACCAGTCATTGATCTGTTATAATCTCAAAAGAGGACAAAAATTATATCAAACTGGAAAAAGTTGACATTCCAAGCTTTTATTTCAAACTGTCTTGAATATTTTGACCAAATATGTACAAAGAGGTTATCAATTCATGTAGACTGGGAAGGAAGAAACCACATCGGAATAGTGCAAAAAAAAAAATTATGTTAAATGTTTCATGATGTGTACATCTTGACCCAATGGCCATGGGGTTAGTTGGGTCAACGGTTGAGTACATTTTAGCATTTCCTTCCTAAAGTAATGCAAGCCATGATCCCTGAAGAATTAATGTTTTTTAAAACTACAACGCTTTTCTTAGGTTTTAAGCCTGTGGTAAAATACAAAATGCTTAAAATGATTTTATGATAGTAAGGTTTTTTTGTTAGAAAGAATACTATAATGTATTTGATAGTCAATGTTGAATGTGGAAATTACGAAAAGGCTCAACTTACCCCTCTCTTCCCATACAGCCGGTTCAACATTCGTCAGTACAGACTAAGTAGAGTCAAAGATGAATGATGAACTTTGGGCATGAGCTCTGATGCCACAACGAGGCGTGGGGAAGTGGGATGAGGGGAGTGGGGTGGGTTTTCAGCCATGTAGACCGACCCTTGGGCTTCCATTACACACGGCTCTGCTGGGCTTGGGTGCCACTCGGGAGTAAGATAGAAACCTGATAAATAAATCAACTAGATGCCTGCTGAGGTTTCAGGGTCTCTTCATTCCTCTTCAGGGCCTCTTCATTCCTCTTCATGAACCAACCAGCGGCTAGGGCAGAGATTGTGAAGACTGCTTCACGCCTTTAAGTCCCAGTAGGCATAGAGGACCAAAGACACCACGCTCTGTGATTCTTTCAAAAATTAAACATATTCACTTATCTGAGAGAGCCAGAGCTCAAGATCCTCATCATTTTCTTTAACTGTCCAAGATAAAAGTCCAAGGACTTTCCTCCCATTGGCCTTAAATCTGTGGCTCTTTGAACACTCATACTTAATGATTTGAGGGTCTTTTTAAGAACTTACTTTGGGACAACAGTTTGTGAACTGGTCCTTTTTATGTGGAGATGAGTAGAAAAGGGATATCTGAAATCATCAGGGAGCTTAAATTATCCTAACTTTACAGAGAGTCAGGCACAGTTATTAGGGCTTAATTGAACACAACTGACTTTCCTTCCAACAGTCCTTTTATTTTTTAATCCACTCTGAGAAGTTGTATTTGTACAGTTATTTATATATTACAGACCAAAGTAGAGTTTTTCTCCAATTCTATCTGGTTTCTTTTTTCCATATTGCAACTTTCAAGTGGTGGCAGCATTAGACAACAAGGATATTAATTACAAGTATTGTACATTACAGAGCAGTATCATTGTGTGTTGGTGGCTAGTGGGCGAGCAGCTCTGTTTATTGTGTATTTACTTGATTGGGGCCAAAAATAGTTACATCTACTGTTTTACTCCTTTTCGGTTTAGAAGTTCAAATTAAGCACTTATACTGTTGGTGGATCTTAATATTTGTCACGGTCAAAACTCATTTTAGAACAAAAACAAACAAAGAAGAGGTGATGAGGAAAAAGAGGAGGTGGAGAATAGGTTGGTATACGCAAATGACAAAATTACCTAGTCCATTCTCCTGTGCTTTCTGTATTGGCTCAGTCTCTGTTTTATTATTTAAATTTTTTAATCAACATTTATTAGCATTTTTTTAAACATTTATTAGCATTTTATTTTTGTATCGCTTGTTCTCAGTGTTTGGTTGTTAAGTTTGCAGCAGTTTGGTAATACAGTGCTGCAAATGCATCCCAACGGTCTCCCTTTTCCCTACAAGCACTGCTAATAATAATAGTGTACATTGCACCACTATTAATAACAGTAGTGCACTACATAGGGAATATGTATCTATTTGGAAAACAGCCCAGTACTCTGCCTGGATAAGAGATGATATGTCTTTAGGCACATTTCTCCCTCCCTGACAGGGGCTGGTATACGAAGGTGACAGCATCGGCCGGGAACTCCTTCTTCCTTTGTAGCTTAAATAAGTAAATGTTGCAAAACACCCTTGTGATTAAAATATCTTTCAGATAGTTCTATCCGTATTTCTATTAAGAGACAGACGGAAGAGGGGCTGCCATACCATACAAGAGCCGAAGACAGACAAGACAGGTATGCTCGTTTTACCTGGCTGAAAGATGCAACCGTCCAAAGGAATAGAGAAACAGGGTGTTTAAAATATTTAAACCAAGCAATGTTTTTCCTGGATGTTTATTTTTTGGTTATTACATTTGCTGGCAGGGTTTGCATCGTTATGTACTTGCAGGAAAGGGGATGCTGCCAAACACTCAGCGACCCGACGTGCACACGTGCGTGTGTGAGTGCAACACGTCTGGTGTGAAACCACAGACGTCACTCTCAGAGAATGAGAGGAAGTGAGACGCGAGGAACATCCCTGCCATGCCGCCACTGACAGCGCCATCCATACCCGCATATTATTTCATTGTGTTTGCATTATTCTTCACAGGCAGATGACACACACACACACACACAAGCACAGCACACACACATCTAGAACGATAACCGGCATCGGCCTGTCATCTCCTAAGCATCTGGTAATGGTGTTTGTACCACACAATTATCCAGTCTGTGGATGGAAACGAGCGCAGGCTTCTCCTTCCTCCCACTCTATTACATTCACCCATGCCTGTCTGCAACAAAACAGTCATTTATATTTCTCTTGGGCAGGGCACTCTCTCTCACTCTTTATATTTCTCACTTCGACTTTTTCTCTAATCGCCCTCCCCCCTCTACCAGAAGCGTATTTAACCTGAGGTTAGATGACACCAGTGTGGTAGTTGTCTGGCTCTGTTCCAAAGCCCCATTATCACAGAGGTTGGCCACCTAATCTGGAGAAGCTGCTCCTCTCTGCTCTTCATTAATGTATTATTAACAAGCTACAGTGTAACACAGGGAGATGGCACTGAACTGAGGACACTAGGGCTTAATAGCCAGGGTCAGAGAGCTCTGTACGAGGCGGCAAGGAGAGAAGGGAAAGGGGATGAGAGGTAGGGGAAAAGAGGGGCGCTGACATTCACCCCTCATCAACCCTTACACACTGAACAGGTCTCTACTTTAGCAATTAGCTTAACTGAATATTTGGAATGTTAAAGAGGATAATTGGGGAGTCATACTCAAGTCCCGAAAGGCTAGATTTAAATATGCTTTTCTTAGACAACTTGGAGGTGAACAGACATATTTTAAAAATAATGTAATTTTACAGCATGGCAGTGATTTAACTCTATGGACAGAACACATGTGGTCTGAATGTGCAATTTTAATTGCTTTACATTTTGCCAAAACAAACTCTGAGAATAATTGTTAATTTATTATATAACATCATTATATTATAATCTATCTACATTTTCAGCTGGACAATTAGTAGAACAATAATTGAGAGAACAAAAAAATAAATAACAATGGCATGAGACAGGACGGTCAGAAACTGTCCCTCATTTTGTTTAGCTCTGTGCGTCCTCCCCGAAAAAGACTGCATAGAATTCTGAAATGGTCTAAAATTTTGGGAAATTACACTCTAATTGTTTTATTTTTCTGACATTTCCTCAGAATTATTGTCTGTCTCTCCGTCTGTCTTTATCTTCCTCTCTATCGCTCACTCTAGAGTTTACACTCATTGCTCTCACCCCCTCTCTCTTCCTTCTTGTACCCCCTTTTCTCTCTACACTTCCCTCTCTTCTCTCTAATTAACTTCATGCCTGATCATGTTGAGGATCTGTCTAGTTTCCACCTGCTCCGCCCCTTCACAAACTAACACCATATTCACTCCCTGTCTTTCTCCCTCCCTCCCTCCCTCTCTTGCTGTCTCTGCCTCTCTACCTAATTCTGTCTTTACTTTTTCTTTCCTTTCATATTCTCCTTTTCTCTCTCCTTCAGCAAAATGAGTAGTGTATTCTCTCTTTATCCTCTCTTTCTCTCAAATTAACAGTGTATTCTCTCCTCTGTGTGTTTCTCAGCTAGCAGCGTATTCTCCGGTGCTCTGACTCTATTAACACAGAGCATACCAACGCACTACTGGTTAGACCAGCTTGGGGAGGATGCTAAAAACTAATTTTCAACTCAATTGAACCTGTTTCTCCTCCAGGGAGGAAGAGATGATTTCACCCTCCTCCTCATCTTCTTCCCGACCCCAAACCAACATTATATTTTAGATGATAAAAAAACTGTATGAACATCTCAGATGAATGTCATCGTTTTAGGTACAGGATGCTGCTCTCTTTTTTAAAAAGCAGAATAACTCATTTGACCACTGTCATAGTAAAACTAATAAAGAAACACAATACAGACAGGAACCATATATGTGTATGGTGTCTGTACAGAAAGGCAGAACATCATTCCATTTCCATGCTACTTCTGTAGGCCTACATACAACATTGATATGTGAGTGCTATGTTGTGCTTTGTTGTTCTGGAACGAATTGGTGTTGTGATGAAGCATAACACATTGGCAGCAGTGAACGCCACTCCTTCCTGCTCCACTTGGATCCTCCAAAGGTGTGAGTACAGAGGATTTAAATATTTACTTATTAATAAGGAATCCTCAATTATTTGATTCCAGCTTTTCATGAAGGTATGCACATTATGTTAAATAATTCAGAGACCTTTATGCAATTAGTTTAACTGACCTAGATAGCAATGGCTATAATTCAGCTTTTCCCTTTTGGTTTATTTATGTTCCACTTCTTGAGAAAATTCAAAAAGAAAAACAGTTTCCAAACAGTGTTACCTGTTTTCAGCCACGGTCCTTTGCTATTCCCAAACATGCAATTTCATCATACTGTACATTGAATGTTTTGTTGTTGGGGACTATTTCAAATAAACAAGTTATATGGTGTAATAACCATCCATGACATTCAGTGAGGTCACATTGAAGGTGAATCAACAGGACGTTTAAACTCAGAACAAGCCTGACTTTACTTTGATTTCACCACCATCCAACTTTTTTTCATCCCAAATGTCACACTGTTCCCTACGGTGCAATATTTTTCTCAATGGCCCGTAGAGAGAGAGAAAGAGCAAACCGCATTGCAAAGCATTCTAATGAGCTGCCTACATTTTAATTAGCACTAAAAGAGGAAAGAACCCTTTTGTGAACTGCAAAGAACCATTGAGGAGCTCAAAGTGCCCTTTAAGCCATTCTACCACATTGAACCCAATTTTCTTTGTAGGAATAAGAAATAGTCTGCCATTTGGGATACACTATGGAGTGTAGCCTGTTTGACATACCCTCAGTAGGTAACCGCAGTGGCTCAATCTACATTAAGATATTTCAAGGTAGCACTCCGTTCCCTTTAAATCAGACTGAAACATGTCATTTGCAGAGCCCTCCTTGTGGAGCTTGTCTGTAGCTGTTGCTGTGAGCTCCCCTGAAGCAGATACACAGATCCTTAGCAGAGGCACTCTGGCGCTGTGGTTAATGGTACACCAACACCAGGCTCACCTTCCTACCCGTGATCCCTACTTTAGGGTACAGCTATCGAGCAGTGTTTCAGGACCATCTGTGCGCCTAAGTGCTCTGACTGCAGACCCCCAGCTTTGGTGCGTTGCCTTCAGACATAACAATGATCTTAATGAAGCCACATGTGTCTCACTGTCAATTAATAATTAACCACAGTGGAGCCGCTGAAGGAGCTTTTATCCGGAGCTATCTGAGCTGTTACAGAAGGTTGCTGTGTTTACCGCTGAACTACACTCAGATGTCGCCCATCTACTAGATTTTATGCGCTGTAATTAATATTCCAGTGCACCAAATCTGTATAGAGCAATCCGCAAAAACATAAACACACACACACACACACACACACACAGATACACACACAACCAGATACACACACTATGCTTTAAATGGATGGTCTCAGATGTTTTTTTAGTTTGCTCTTATTCCACCTAATTCTCACCTCATTCACACACAGTGATGTATCCGCTTGCCATTAACACTAGGTCATAACCTGCTCCATAGCTGACAAGAGCAGGCTAGTAGCAATGCAGTACTCTACTCTGGATCCAGCTAACAAACATCAGCTGACAAATATAACTGTCCCTCTACAGTTCACTGACATTCACTGTCCACAGTTTGGCTAGTGATTTCAATGTTCAAGGCCTAATATTTCCCTCTTGATAATCATCATCAAGTGTCATGAAGATGTCCTTGGAACAAACCAAACATTAAGTTCAAAGTCATACCCATACAGTATATCTAGCCAATGACTTTCTTGCACCGGGAAATTATGTATCCTTGTGTTTACGGCGACATTTGAAATGGGACATGAATTTAACTGTGGGCTTAGCTTAGTGCTGGTAATACTCACAACATCAATTTAACTGGATTTCAAGGCAATAATGACTGCCTGGATTCATAGAATGCTTTTAGTTGGCTGGGTTAATCCGCTGAGAGCAGCTATTTCTTTTCCACCATATTATAAAGTTCTCCCTACAGGCCATACTAACATCTCTTGCTACTGTTAGCCCTCTTTATCCTGAGTATCTCCTCTGACAGAACAGACTCTATGGTCAGCATCCAAATAGTATCCTATTACATAGCGTCTTACTTTGGTGGCCCATAGGGTTTCTGGAACACTAAGCATTATTTTATTCATTATGCCTAAAGTAAGCAATTATTTGGTTGCAATCCTTTTGCATGCAACAACTGCCTAAATCCCACGACCCACTGACCGGACCAGACGCTGGGTATCTTCTCTGGTGATGCTCAGCCAGGCCAGCACTGGAGCCATCAATGGTTGTTGTTTGTGTTGATGTCATTTAGCCTTACATCTCATTTTCAGCAAATGAAAGGGATGTTCAATTAGATATCAATTTGCAGATTAACTTGGCCAGTCAAGAACTTTCCACTTTTTGAATCTGAATTACTTCCTGGTTGCTATAGCAGTATGTTTGGAATCTTTGTCTGTACGATGTCCAGTGAGTATTAAAGGGATAGTTCCTTGTGGAATAACATTTAGGTGAAATAACAGTTACCTTGAGTTGTTCTCAAAGGCCCATGGAGTCATTTTTCACAACAAGACCTTATTCAACTCTGTCCCAGCCTGGAATTAACATTATTAGCATTATCTAAATTCATTAATTGAATTGTGAGTCCCGAGCAACAAAAGCAGCATTGCATGCAGGAACCTACTCCAAAACACTTCAAATTCTCCAAAACCTTCTCCACAAACACTAACAAAGCAAATTCCAGGCTGTGACACAGGTGAATAATAGCTTGTGGTAAAAAATAACTCCATGGGCCTTAAAGAACAACTCAAGGTAAGTGTTACTTCAGTCAAACATGATACTAGGACGAACCATGCCTATAACCCTTGTGTGGTGTTCATTTTTTTGTTATTCATTCAGTGTTCGTGGGTCTGGTGGATCCACTGCATTTTTGGGTTTTTAATTCAACACAATCAAACAATTTTACGTCAAAATACTCAACAGATGTTTTCTTCATCCCAATTACAAGCAATATAAACAGCATATATGGTTAATATTTGCCCTTTACCTTTGTTAGATCACGTTTATGAATTAAAGTGCTATTCGTTTTTTGTTTGTTTGTTAATAAAATGTAATAAAAAAAGAAAATCAACTACATTATAATGAAGATATGAGTGGGAAAAAATTCAGCAAATTTACAAATGAAGCAAGGTTTTTCATAACTATTGATTTTTATTTATTTGAACATTCGAAATTTAACCCATTCAGGTCAGGTTCATTGACACCTCTTTGGTCATCAAGTTGAAAAGCACCAACAGCAGAGGCAAACAAAGAGCACATAGTAAAATGACATACTTTATATTTGCTGTACACTATCAGCGCATGTTTTGCTATGTTTTTCCACAAATAATTCCAATATCCTAACAGTGCACTATGCACATGCAATTTGCTGAATATATCTGTATATACACATTTACATTATATTTATATAATTGCAGGTGCATAGTGCACTATTCCAATGTTCGAATTATTTGTGGAAAAACAAAGAAAAACATGCACTGGTAGCATTAATAAATATATATATTTATATTGTATTTTCATTCTGAGGCTTTCTGCGCATGGTTACCCCTCATGTACTGTACTGTATGTTTCCTCTAAGATATGGTGTTTTTCTGGTATATTAATTAAACATACTATGATAATGTTATCTATGCATCAATAATATATATATATATATATATATATATATACTGATGCATAGATAATATATATATTATACAGTAATATATATATATACACAATACTATATATATATATATATATATATACAGCTCTGGAAAAAAAATTTGAGACCACTGCAAATTGAACGCTTCTGTTCCTCACTCAAAATTTCCTTTTCAACTTTTTTGGAAAGGAAAGACAAAGGCGCAGTGGTCTCTTAATTTTTTCCGGAGCCAGCTCTATACAATATGTTAATGGCGTACCGAAAAGGCTTGCTTTGTACGTATAACACAACAACAATAACAACACATGATCTTGCTCAACGTGTTGCATGACCAGCCAGATGTTTACCCAGAGCTGTGTTCAACTTATAGTTTAATTAATGATCAATTAAATTGAATGTTGACTTAAATAAAACTGTGCTGTACTTAATGACCAGTTGAAAAACAGGGGTGGGTTGCGGTTTGAAGGCTGTAAGCATTCCTAGTCCCTTTTCAAATATGCCGCTCATTGCTTCAAACCATACTCCGCCCCACCCACTAAAACGAGTCTCTAAGTATGTTCAATAGCATGCAATAACATTTTAGTAATAACTGTTACATAACATAGCAAACATTAAACTGAACACACCCCAGTGACCATGGAGAAAAACAAACTGAACAGCAGAAGAAGCTTAGTCCTCCAGCCTCTTGAGAATTAGCAAATCCATCTCAATACAAACTCCTCCTTAATTAGTTGGTCTGTGTGTTGTAATGGGTGAACAGCAGGGTTGGGGTTGAGGTAAGTGTGTGTTTGTGTGTGCATGTGAGTGTGCATGTTTGTGTGTTTGGAAGTTTGAGTGACAAGGTCTTGCTCTTGCCTTTTGTTTGAATTAAGAGAGGATAGCGCGCAGAAGGTTTGGGATATTGAAACAGCCATTTGCATATTTGCCAGCGTTATTAAAAGGATCAGTTTTAGCCATGCAAGCCACAACAAACAGAGACAAGGAGGATGGAGGAGCAGCATGCTTTAATATTACAGATGACACCACGGGAATGACCTCACCTACCCCCCACCCCAGCTCAGCGCCTGATTAGAAGCTACTTAATTAGGAAGAGCTTCCTAACCCTCACACAACTCTCAATCTCTCTCTACTCTGTCCTCCACCCTCCATAGTTATTCAGTAGTCCCTCTCCTTTATGTTTGCTTGGAGTTTAGTCATTGATTCAATATTTACCCAGTGCTCTCCTTGTACCAGGAGCTTCTACACAGAAGACATTGGTGTGTGTTTGGTGGCCTGTGTGTGTGTTTGTGTGTGTGAATGGGGGGGGGCATTATTCATAAAATCTGCTGGTGGATTGCATGCAGGTGCAAACCAATTAACAATCTGGCATTTAGAAGACTTTAATTAATATTTTGTGACAGATGAAATCAGATCTCACCCATTAATAATAACAAGTGCAGAGGGTTATGTAGGAATCAGGGTGGATGGAAAGATGGTGGTGGTTCAGGTGGATGAAATGTAGTGGGATATTGGTTGGGATATCGGTTTTAGTCTCCCACTGTTCACAGCTCATACTAGTATGTTAAACAGGGATGTAGCCCGTTCTCATTGAACATTTAAACCCATTTTCATTTCACTACTATGGTCTCTATTGCAGGTGATCTTGCTGTTGGCCAGACACAGAGAACCACACAGACACAGTAACAACTGACCTGCCTGGTTAGGACTTGACATGTTTTAAGTGACAGGTCAACTGGCAGGGCCTGTCATCTAGGGCACAAACGTCAAACCATTTCCACGGAAGACCAAGTTTCTGATTGATTAATTACATCGCTATTTAGTTAGGATCCCTTCTCATCTGGTTGTCTAGGTACTAAATTGGCATCAATCAAAAGTAATAACAAAAGCCAGCAGATACTAGGCCTTCTATGTAATCGGCAAGACACCTCTGTTCTAGAGTGATGTTCTTAGAGCCCTCTCTGCTAACTTAAGCTGGGAATTATGGGGTTTTATGTGCCAGACCTGCCAGATGTCCAGGGGTGGAATGTACCTACTGTATAGGACTGCGTTGTACCTACTATAGCCACATAACCTATAAACATTGCGGTTAAAGCAAAGGTGAAATTGAGACCCTTTCAACAACTGATTTGCTTTTTTGTAGCCATTTTACTTCCCTTGATAAATAGGGTGATAAAAGACATCCCTGGCGTATACCCCCAGAAATATATATTTTTTTAAATAAGCAGTTTCTGCTGCCTTAGGTTGATCTATTGTCAAAGATAATAATTAGCAATGCTAATATTTTCAACTTCATGTAGTGGCTCTCAAATGTATTCACACCCAGGAAAATTTCCACATTTTATTTTGTTACAATATTAAATCAAAATCTTTGAATAATGTTATTCTCATCTACATCATTAACGCTTTCAAAGAGCAAGGACGTTTTCAACTCTGTATCACCAAATAACATTGAAATGTGTAACAATGTAATTTGTGATGGCAAGAGAGTGGATTTACAAACTGCTGTCTTTGCCTGGCGGGCTTCCGTCTCCAATGGAATATTGTCTCTTCAATGCCATTCAGGGGCAAGGTCAGTGGCTTACTTGTGTCTCAACATGCCATTCCTAACACTCTTGCAGTGGGAGTGAACTCTGTGGGCTATACTTCTCTCAGGGTGGTTTTGCGATTGGTTAGTGTTCCTTTGCTCTGGGGCTCCGCACATTTTTTTCTCCAGTTTCTTTGAGATTTTTTATTTATTTCTCCAGCCCAACGTGTCAGTCTGTAGTTATGCTGTAATAGTGTTTTGCCAGGGGAGTAGGGTCAGTCTGTCCTGTCTCAGGTCCAGTTGTTTATATTGCACTAGTTTATGTGACAGGGGACTAGGGTCAACCTTAATCATATGCTTAGGCATCCTTGTGGATCCAGGGAATACTCTATCAAATGTTTCTGGTTTCCTCTTAGGAGAAC
The DNA here is from genome assembly GCA_016801175.1 of Esox masquinongy. NCBI lineage: Eukaryota > Metazoa > Chordata > Actinopteri > Esociformes > Esocidae > Esox > Esox masquinongy. Next base: position 85,274 of record JACXGI010000477.1, read on the forward strand.
CTGAGCCCTTGGTCCGTGTTTCAAGACGGGTCGGGTGGGTTGCCGACATTGCCGCTGACCCCTGACGCCAGTTGTACGAGGGCCGCTCCCCGCCCGGCGAAGAAGTGCGCCCGACACCTGACTACCTGGCCTGGCGACTCTTAGCTTCCCTGTCCCAAGTTCTTCTGCCTGACGTTTCCTGTGTCAATGCCCACAGCACACTTGGTCGTCCCTGTCTTAGTTCACCTGGTTGTGCGGCTGATCTGAATTCTGCCTAAAGAATCTGGACAAATCCTACCTTCATTTATTATTCCACGGATCATCTGATGAAACAAAATGTCATGTACTCTTATAACCATGACCTAAACAACCAGAGGAGGACTGGCCACCTGCCAGATTCTGGCTCCGCTCTACGTTTCTTCCTAGGTTGTGACACTACTAGGGAGTTTTTTCTAGCCATTGTGCATCAATTCCATTCATTCCATTGTGCATCAATTCCATTCATTCCATTCAAGACTGCTGTACTCACAGAACTGTATCTCTGCAAGACACGTAGATATGGCATGACAAATGGTGTTGCTTCATTGTTAACAGGGATGTCTTTGTAGCAGTTAGGTGCTTTTGGCCACAGCCCAATATCCTCTTATAATGTTACACTATTGTTTCAGATTGATTCTGCTGTCAAATAAATATTATGTTTGGCTGTGGTTTTCTGTGCAATTAAAGCTTATTAACTGTACTGGAAGTAGCATACAAGGTGATCACAGCCAACATACTGCAATGTGTCTGTGGCTCAAGAAACATGTCTAGGATTGGCTATTACAATGCATTCAATGTGTTTTATACCATACCATATGAGCTTTCATGTTGAGTTTTTCATGTTACAATCGCCACAAGCAACTATACATCCAGCAACAAATTAATTTAGTGTAGCATTTAAAGTAGCCTGTTCTCATCTGCATGCTGATCAGCCTGTGTTTGTAATGCATGCATTAGGATAGGGAGGCCACTTAAAACTAAACTGTGTTTGCTCAATCCAAACACACATTTAATAAAAAAATATGGCAAAAATAAATGTGTGTGGGTTGTAAGAGAGCCTGATTATGTGTGTCTAAGGCAAATTGTTGGTAATGAGTCAAGAGACTACACTTGTTCACAAACATTAAATCAGCCATCATTACATACATTAAAAACCATCATTACCAAATTAGGGCCTAGATTAATCCTGTTAATGACACGGTGGAGCTTGTGGGAAAAGGCACAGCCCCAGATGTCTGCTCGACTCGCTGTGATGAAGAATCGCCTGCTTAAGATATGCACAGAGACTACTCTTCTTTTTCTTTCTTTTTCTCTCTGCTCCTTTTCACACTCCTATCTTTATCTTCTCTCTCTTTTTTATCTTTCTATCTATCTCTTTCACACTCTTTCTCTCTCACTCGTTCCTCGATGGTAATACAGGGCTGCTCCTGCACAGCGCCGCCACTTGAAATGCAAAGTGGGGAATGCATGCAGCCGACTGCTAATGAGAACAGATCCCCATGATCAGGAAAGAGAGTCGGGGGGGTTGTAAAAGAGAGAAGAGGGATGGTAGACTGGGAGAGAGAAAGAGGCGAGAGGACAGACAGACAGACAGATAGACAGATGCCGATCGAGAGAAAGTAAGAGAAAGCAAGGGATCGTGCAAGAAAAGTCAGAGCAAAAATGAGTGAAAGAAAAGGGGGGAATAAATTTAAAAAGAGGGAGAGAGGAGATCTGAACGAAGGATAAGAAGCGGCAGCAGGAACTGTGATGTCTTCCAATTAGGAGTGGTGTCACTCCCTGTCTGGGCCTCTGTAATAAAGCCCTCACTCTGTTCTCCACCTCACGTAGACCCCTCCCTCACACACTGTTAACATTCTAATATCCAGGCCGCCTGGCCGTGGAGCCTCGCATTCATTACTGGGACGTTCTGATGAACCCCTCAATCTCCTGCATGTTTGCCTCCAAATGGAAATCTGAGCCCTGGCTTATGAACGTTACATTAAATCCTAATATGTACTATTTACCCAACCAGAAAGCATTTGCAGCCTATGAATACTATGCGATGCAACTGGCTCTGTCTTTCCTTTGCTTATTGACTGTTTGGATATAACCCCATAAAAAAAGAAAATTATGATATGAATTTTAACAAGGATTTGATACCTCCGAAATACTGTATTTTCTGTCTTTTTCTGGCCCTCTTACAGACAGCCTAGTGTTTGAGAGAGGCCATGCTACATTTAGGTTTCATTACAGGTATTTTAAATATATGTAAATCCCTTTCAATCTATTCTTAACAAGCAGATCTAGTGATTTAAGACAATCTTGTCTGCACAAAAAAATCTGCTAAAATTCAAATGTATGGTGGTCACTCTGAGAATTTTAACCGTATTAAAAGGGATGTCTGTGTCTGAAAAGCCTTTCTTTACCAGCTTTTCTTCCTCGATTTATCTCTGTCTCCCTGCTTCTCTTTCCATGTTTCTGTATATCTCTATCTTTCTCTTCTATTTCTTTACGTTTCTTTGTGGGAACAATCCTCTTCTTCTGTGGTCTTTTCTGTGTCGTCGTAGATAGGAAATTACAGTGGAATGGGCATTCTTTAGATTCACTGACTCTAAATTGACAACTTTCATCTGGTGGAAACCACGGCTGATGCATTGTTTTCAGAGTGTAGTGAACCGAAAAAGAAAAGTAAACCCATTTTGGTGTGTGTGTGTGTGCGCGGGTGTGCGCGCGCGTGCACGCGTGTTCATTTGTTCATTCTTGCACTTGTTTGTGCTCTTGTGTCACCAGAGACGTGTTCTTTGGGTGGTAATATACAAGAGAAGACTCTAGATGAAGGGGAAAGATTCCATTTGTGCCCCTGTGTAGCAGTACAGAGCCGCCTGAGAGAGGAGACAGAGAGAGGGGAGAGTCAGAGCGTACGTAATGGTTGTATTACTGTACTCTACCATGCATTATTAATGTTAACGTGATGAAGGCAGGTGGACAAACCCAGGAGAGATATCACTGCTTCATGAACAGGCCTCGCTCTCTCTCTTTATCTGTCTCTCTCACTCTGCCTCTCTTTCTCTTTTGCACTCATTCTTTCTCCCTCTGGAATGGGACCTAGCAGCTGTTATTGTTGCATTGAGAGGTGTCAGTTCCTATGCCTCTGTGGGTAAGGTAGCCCCCCTATTTAATTTACAAATAACATCTACAGCCTCCCTTAATTGACTCTGTTCATGGACCGTGTGTCAGGGCCGTGGTCACATCCATCTGCATTTTAAATGAGGGAAATAGGTTGTGGTGCTACACAGATAATTTGAGTTTTCATTCAAACTGAGCATGTCAAATTGTTGGCTGGCATGGCCAGCAAAGCTCTCAGACTGTTAGAGTTTTCGTTTTATAATGCAACGTTATATATTTTGTGTTCACTCAGACGTTTTCGGCCTCTTAGATTCCGATTTCCCAGTAGGAACCGGAACCAGTTTTTTTTTTTTATTGCCAATGTTGTCAGCCAGATATTGTCTGTTGTGAAACCTTATCTGTTATGAATTTACGTTTTTCACAAACGAAAAAGCAAGTCCAAACATTCAGTATTCATCCACATAATTCTCAGTCAAAACATAAAATATTTATAATGTATTGACTGCACAGTATTAGCACCCATTCAGCTAAGACATTGAAACATAGGAAACGTCCCATTCACCTACGCAAAGGCCTTATGCACTTTGTGTCAGGATTCTGTGTTGGGTGGAGGTAGCACACAACGTTGTCAGTCGAACACACTCTACAATGCATCTGTTATATGTTTTGATGTTTTAGGTGGAGGCCAAACATGCAAGGTAACTAAAACCTACTTGACTTCTACAGGAATTGGTGTAAGAAATTCTTTCACTGAGGAGAACATTGAGTGCGTCTGGTTTTCTTCATAATACCTAGAATGGTGCTCCGGACTTTCATGTCTGCTATAATACACTGTAATATGTTTTAAGTCCTTTACTGCCCCCTGCTGCATGGTGCAAGTATTACCCTGAATAAATCAGTTCAGCTGACTGAGTGGCTGTAAGGCAGGCAGGTGGCTCCTGTGGGAAATGCATACTGCATTGAATACAGAACCATTGTAGCTCTAAGAATCCACTGATCTAAGGAAAGAAGAACATATATGCTTGTAGCTAATCAAAAAGCAATTTCACTAGCTTAGTGATTGACACAAATGGGGTTAGTCAGTTTCCATTATTTCACTGAAAGCTTAATGCGTAGGTGTGATTGTGCTACACAAGTGTTTTTCTGTCCCTGTGTGCATATGTGTATTTTTTGAGGGTGTAAAACCTTTGCACAATGTGTTGTTACTTTATGTACCAGTAACATATTATACAAAATATTGAGCACCCTATGTTTTGTCAGTATGTGTCAAGAAGATAGTAAAGATTTTAAGATGACCTCAGATAAAACAGCATCAGTAGATTAGCCTGCTATTAGTTTATTGTTTGGGAACCAATTGGATGTGAGCACCCTAATGGTAATATTTGACCTGGTTTATATGAAAACGGTTTATATAAGCATTGCGGCTGTAAAAATCAATTTCATAGCAGCTGTGCATTTACTGTAAATTTTAATCTTTGGGACAATTGTCTTTAAAAGTCATAATGTTTATAATCGGATTTGGTTTGATTTCAGCCCTTTGTCTATTAAGGGGAGGCTTTCCATCTATTTGCTTAAATAAGAGGACAACTTCACCTGTGTAGAATGGCCCAGGATATAGACCAGGAGGGAAGACAACCAGCCATCCAACACTTTGACAGGGAGCTCATGCCTTTTTTACCACCCATATCCCCATTCATGCCGATGAGGTGGGAAGACTGTTGAAATACTACACAACACGCACACGCACACGCACACACACACACACACACACACACACACACACACACACACACACACACACCCACATGCCGCTCCTCTGACAGGTATGACTGGGGTTAATGTAATACTTATTGAGGTAGTATGAAGGTATGGTTGGGGGGGATTTAGGTCCGTGTGGAGGGGGGAATGATGGGATAGCGGGGAAGGATTTGGGCCTGTGCTGCTAGCGAAGCCCCTGCTAACTGATGGAGCACAGCTCCACGTCAGGCTGGATTAGCTGCATGTCAGGATGGAGGAGACATGAGAGAGGCCCAGGGTTTATAGAACACTACACCACCCCTGTCAACCAGACACATACACACATACAAACACACACCCTCACCTCCTCCTCCTCCATCTCCTCCTTTATAGTCATGGGACTGTGTTAGGGGATTCCAGGAACGAGGAGACGCTAGGAAAATAATGCAGGGATTACATATCCTGGATGAGGTGTTGAAATCGTCGGTATGTTCTGAATTTAAATGATGTGCTGTTATTGTATTTGTCCATGTCCATTGGTGTGCCCCTGTTCCCTATTCTGTGTGCTGCTTCAGACCAGAAACTTATGATCATCGTATACCTAATGGGGAATCAGCTAGAATTTGGGACAAAGCCAGAATGTTTTTTATTATCATATCACTTTATGTGCAGAGTGGGTTATGTTGTAGCCACTGTCTATTGTCCATTATGTACCATATCGTTGATATGAAATATGGATAATTGTATTTCCTGGTGGCAACACGCCAGATATGTTTCACTTGGCAGGTTATTAGTAACAGGAATCAGACAGAGTTCTGCTATAATACCACTCAAAGTTAGGCCAGGATAATCTCTCTGAACATATTTCATTGGAGAGCAAAAAAACTGAAAAAAAGCCCCATTACAACACCGTAAAACCTAGAATTGATTGTGGCTTTTGGTGGGTATAACATTGTAGCTTTGCCCGAGGCTGAAGCTTACCTGTGCTTTTATACATACTTTATTCTTACCTGTTCTCTTGCTATGTCTTGGGCCCTGCATGATAGCTTTCTGCTTCAAATCCCCAGCCACAGCAATCTGTTTGAATTCACAAGGTTGTGAATAAAACAAGCCTAGCCTGTTTCTCTTGCTCCACTAGCTTATTGTATAATTCAGGACCTTGCCATTGGTTATAAATTGACAAAGTCCACATAGAGAGCAACAATATCCCACCTCTTAAGTCTGGTAAGGTGGACAGAACAACACAAAAAAGCTAACAGTCAATAGACATTGAAATAGAGGAAAAGAGAGAGTGATCCAATCAAATGAAAGCATTAGTGATAACCAGAGAATGAGGGTGTGTACATTATGCTGGTGCGAGTGTGGTTTAACCCTACACCACAGCGTGACAATAATCAGTGGTTTGTGGTGGTAAAGAGAACAGAGGACTGCAAGATGCTCAGTGTGGACAGCACCATACAGCTGTCTGCCTGTAGCGAAATAAAGGTTGCTGTGTATGGTGGTGTGGGTTATTTGGTGGTAAACACCAGAGTGCCATTTGTCAGTAATCAGTGGTTGGCTGTAAGAAGTACTGAAGATGGCTGGCATGGAAACCAGTATGCAGCTAGCATAGCTGTGTCTCGCTACAGGGAGCTAGCTAGCTGCATGATGTCCACTCCATGCATCCTCTATACCAATACCACCTCAAACCACTGATCATTACCAAGCTGTGCAGCAGCTAGCTACCCTTCCCGTAGCGAAACACAGCAGAGAGTTCAGAGAGCAGCCTGGCTAACAAAGCCACCGCCACCAGCCTGGTCTGAGGGAAACATGGAGACTGAATATTTTATGACTCCTCTGAGCACAGAGAGACTACAGATCTAGCCTGGCTATGACTGGAGAGGTGTTGCTCAGTGCTCACTGTAGGTCAAGACAAGAACCAAGTTATAGAAACAGAAAAGGCTTCTCTGAGGAACACAAAAACATTCAACATTTTTTATAAGTACAGTATACAATGCTGTAAAGCACCACATATTTTGTTTTCTATAAATTGCTTTTGTTTGTAGCTTTTTTACAAAAAAACATTAAGCTTGTTGGTTTTTGACAAAACGAATAGCGGCAATGTGTTTTTTTATGCTTAAATGATTTTAGAAATTATACAATTCTATTCAAATTCAATTGCTTGTTTTGGTAGACTTTATCATTGATGCCTTCCACTTTTTCATAAGACATGACACTTTTTCATGATCTAGGCCCTACTCTTTGGTTTGCAAAACATAGGCAACGTTGCCTATGTTTTGCAAACCAAAGAGTAGGGCCTAGATTAAATCTAAAAGAAAGATAGGCATTGCAGCTTTTAAAGGGCATTCATTGTAAATGCTGCAGATTGTCCACTCCATCAGAGACTGCCTTTAAAAAAGCTGCAATGCTTTTAACCCCTGATTATATCCAGAGGCCTAAGTTTTTTTCATGAACAATGACTTGTAACTCAAACTAAAGCCATTTCTTGGGGTAGTACGTTTTTATTTGCAAAAAAAAATCGATACATTTTATGTATTTTATCTAATTCTTCAAGTCCTCAGTCAGAAAACCCCCTTGCCTTCTCCTTTCTGACCCTTGCCGGCTGCCTGTATGCGATTTAGCCGTGTTTCATCGCAGCCTCCTGCTTACTATTGTGGGGGTACCCACTGAGACTTGGTACTGGTCCAGTCCTGACCAGATGTGAGCCTTATGGGAGATCTGTCCGTGGCCAAGCCATGCTCTGGGTCAGGGTTAATGGCTGTTCAGAGGATCCATGTTCAGCACTGTTGAAGTCTAGCCTCTACAGTATCTCACCCTGCCAGAGGCCTGCCAGGTCCTGGTTCTCATCACCGGGAGAGGTCAGGGGGGATATTAGTCTCAGTCCTGCACTTCATTAGCCCTGGTTAATTAAGGCTTTCCTCTACAGGGGTGGCAGCTGCATAATGGGTGAAACCTGCACAGGCTCTGTCTAGCTTTACTGCCTGGTCTGTCTCTGTGCTGTACGTGACCGTCCATACTACATGGGCTCTGGTTATTTCTCCTGTGAGAGAAGGCCAGGTAAGGTCAGATTTGTTGAAAATGTTTGACATACAGTGGCTATAACGGTGTCCTGTATTGTCAGACCATACTTAGTGTTTTACAGATCTACTGCCATGTACAGTACACATCCTATCAAACCCTGGATTCACATCTGTATGTATGTATTTTGTCCTGTGATGTGAGTTTTTAATCAGTTATGGACTAATGTGGATGACCAGAGTATTTGACAGATCCTATTTTTCTGCTTTGAGAAAATACTCTTATAGGTGTTTTACAATGTCATCAATGGAACGGTGGCCTGCGACTATCCTTTTGGCCCCTTTTTTTATGGGGGGTCCAGAGAGAAGGGCATGAACAGTGCCTCTGATAGTAGCTTTCTGCTGTGCCAGGTGTCTGTTAGGTGTCAGAGCTGTGATTGCTTTATGACCTGGGCTGCCTCTCTGTTACATCCATAATAAAACCTCCTCCTCTTCTGTGGCGGAACTCTAAATGGGAGAAGCTGCCTGCCTCGCCGTTCGCCTTCCGCTTTGATTTCGTGTGGCCACTGGCGTTTGATCCATAACATGTCTCTTCTTCTGTGTCCACGCGTCCTGATACTTTTCTGGACCCCTGGGACCTGCCACCATGTTACAATAGCCTCGCTGGAAGGCTTTGGTCTCACCAACACTCATCCCTGGCCTTTACCACAACTCTTTGAAGAGGAGCCTTTTGACAGACACAGGAGCCCGATTTTAAGGACCTTTAAGGAGAATCTCATCTCTCATGACAGAGGAACATGACCTCGTTGATAGAAAACTAACCTAACTACCTTTCAAAGTTTGTTACATTGCTGAAGGACTGAAGAGGTATTCAACGTGACAAAAATGTCAGATGACAAAAATGTCAGTTTATCAAAGTAATTACTAGAAGTTAGAGTGAAACAAATCTCTCCAACTGTCTCCAACATCCCTTCCCCGGATAGAGGAATATTCCTGTGGATGGAAGGTCTTCCACTGTTATCTTCTTATTGTTTCGACTTTTCTTTCGTCCTGATGTTAGCTCAGCAGCATGTCTATCAGAAAATGGAGCCGACTCATGGAGTGCCTTAGGAGACGAACTAGACAGGCAGCAGGCCGATATCTCTCTGTACTGGGGGTATGGATTTGTCATCTAATGCTTTCGGAGGTGGAAGAAAGAGCGAAAGAGAAAGGGGTGGTTACAGTGAGAGATAGGGGAGTCGTGGGGTAGGAGAAAAGGAGAGGGGTGAGAAAGGAGAGAAAGGGGGGGTCTTTTTGAAGAGCATGGAGGCATCATACTATAACTTGGCAAGTCGGCGGCACACAGGCCTGTCTGTCTGAGAGGGCCCATTGATCAGCCCTGAGTCTCGTGTTCAACACTAACCACCATCTTTCATCCCAACTGTCACTAAGCCATCAACATCAAATCCCGCCGCTGCCACGTTCGTTCGGCAGGCCTGAGAGCGGAGCAGAGTTAGCTTTCCCTCTGATTCCCCTACAACCCCAATAGGCATGGGAGTGATAGAAAAAAGCCCACTAGACTAGAAACACCCTGATCTGCTGCCTGCTGCCACGCCTCTGGCAGCCATTATTGCCTTTCTTGTGATTTTGTGACACCGTTTTTGATATGTCACCTTCTGATCTGATGCAGTTTGTGCTGGTCTCGCCCCAGGGGTTTTGGGGTGTGGGCCACGTTGGAAACAGAAGACAGAGGAGAAAACGAGCACTTTGCATTCAATTACTCCCTATTTGGTCATTGCTCCTCTGCCATGTGAAGAACAAAGACACACAAACAGATATCCAGAGGAGCTTTCTCCCATTTTTCATCCCTGTTGTCAAATTAATTTAGGTCTGTACAGTGTTTCCCTGGTTGTTGGATGGATGGCATGTGATTTATTGATTATTTTCTCCCCTCCTCCATCTCTTCCTCGGTCGGTTTGGAGGCTTGATGGAACAACAGGGAGGGTTTGTGTCCCAGAGGTGGGCCGTGTGGTCTGTACACGGCACTTTACACCAGCAGTCACTGTCGTGAACATAGAGAAGAATACAATTTACACTGCTTTTAGACAAATGTAAACATACCGAACAAAACCGAAAACAAGTGCAAATCTCCAGAGCACCGGGTCGTCAAACCCCAAGTACGCTGGAATGTGATTTTGTGAATGTGATTCCACAAAGGAAGTGTAAATTAGACCAGGTATATATTGTATTAAGTATGATGCATAATCTCTCCAAAGCCCCTTTGCTGTGAAAACACTTTATTTCTCTGGTTGCCGTTACAGTTCAAATTATGCAATGAAAAGTACTGTCAAACTCTGTCTGAAAACCCAAGTTAATTATACAGATGTAACTGGAGAGGGAAAGAAATGGTCACACATTCTGGGTTGGAAAATCCATGGATGTGAAGATGCTTCTGGTCCCACTGATGTTACTGATGTTCCTGTGGCTGATATTGTCTTGAATTACAAGGGAAGTTGTGTAAATTAATTTGTCTCCCTGTGGAGTGGGGGTAGAAAGAGAGAGGTGGGGGCAGTCAGAGCAGGGTAGACTGACAGACTCAAGGTTTCTGTCTTGTAGAGGACTGATCCTCTGGTCTTGGAACACAGTCAGAGTTTCAATGAGCGTCAGAAACGAGCGGACAGGGATAAAGAGAAGCTAATCACAGATAGTGATTAGCTTCCAAATGAACATGCACAAAGATGGAGGCAGAGCTGGAAATTAGGTCAGAGGAACTGCTCATTATCCGGCCTGGTATCTAGCCCAACTGGCACCCTACACCCTATTTACAGAAGTGCAATACTTCTGCCCATGGCCCATTGGGATGTAGTCAAAAGTAGTGCACTAAAAGGTGGAATTGGTTATTGATCCTGCTAGATTTTGTAAATTTCTTCCCGAAGAAGACAATTATTTAGCAGGAAGGTTACAGTGAATAAATCAACATAGCCACGCAGTCCTAACCAGTGTAGTAATCACTCCAGCATTTGTCTATGCCTCCTTTCTGTAAGCTTCACAACACTTCTGACTACTTCATTTACAGCTATGAAACATCAGAAGACGGGAAAATCAGGTGTCTACCTCCTGAAGCTGGTTGAGAGAATGCCAAGAGTGTGCAAAGCTGTCATCAAGGCAAAGGGTGTACCAACTGGCATTCCATTGAAACCCAACTGCAGTTATGCCCTCTTCTTCTTGACTGCTTTCACAATCCCTTTCAGCAGAGCTTCCCCCACAGCCTTTTGTCTTTTGCCTCCACTTCACCAAGCTCCGTGTTTGCTGACAATTGGCAGATTGGTTTTTATACTCTGTGTCATCAAAAGAAAATCAAACAGCGGGGTTGTTGCTTTTGATGTGAACAAATTAAACCATCAAAGATTTTAATTGTTGCTAAAACGCTTTAAGATCTTTTCTATTCCCTTTGCTGAGACTGGCTTCCATCTGTTTCCTAAACATTGCACCAGTAGTGGAATACAGTCCACACATACACTTACAGTGAGACACACATGCAGTGCAGAACCAGGGAGAACCTTTTGGGGAGCAATGACTCTCTGAAACCCAAAACAAGTCATTATCTTATGTATGTGTTTTTACATTCATTCTGAATGGACGTTAACTCAGGCAGCCATCTTACTTTTGTAAGGAACTCACATATACACACAAACATGTTTACTAGCTAGAATAATGTATGGATTATGTAAGAGAATGGAATACTGAATAAAACAAAGATACAGATGATAATGAAGAAATGAAAATGGCCCGTTTAACAGACACTCAAGTTTGGATCACATGATCAGATTGTAGTCAGGTCATGAGTAAATTGTCACAATCTCAATTGTACCACCAGGGAAGAAATATGCAGCACACTGATTATTGGCCTTAGGAAATTGGTTGTGAAAATGTACTCTATCATATGAAATGTATCACATTATTTTCCTGCCTTATACACAACAGAGGCAACTATGATTAGCTGCATAAATAATTCATGATGTTATCAATTTGGGACTAAAACCGGCAATAGGAGAATACTTTGGCCAAAAGTATTCTCCTTCTCCAGAATCTTTGTTTGGCCAAGGTCAGTTCGTTGGTCGAGATGTCGGATGACACCATTGCTGTAATTCTCCAAGTTAAAAGAAAGGCTTGTAACTGTATAACTCTTAGCCATGTCTGTTTTTAACCCTCTGAGTGTCCATCATTGTATTGCAGATGAAATAGAGCATTGATGCCTAGAGTTCTTTTGTCCTTAGGCTATATGTTGGTCTGTTTCCGATGACAAGGCTTAGGTGTCTTTAGCTCTTGTAGGAAACTGCATTTTCCTCTAGAATATAGTGAAAACCTAGCTGTGTGAAAGCTTACATTTCTGTTGCTCATCTTTGTTGAGGACATCAAAAGAAAATTTGTGATCAATGTTACTTAGAGTGCAGTTTCTAAGTTTAATTGTCCGATCACTTAAAGATGGTTCAGTGCTGTGTTTTCAGAGTCTGGATCATGAAGTCAAATTTGCAGATCCTGCATTTATTATAAATTTTGTGTTTGAAAGTGTGGTTGACCAAAAGGCTTCTCTGTTCAATCTCATGTTGCTTTTAGAACAAGATTTTTTTATCCCCTTTTTTCTACTCCAATTTACAAGTATCCGATTCCACTGTATGACCTTGTTCCTCCGCTACAACAATCCTGCGGGTTTGGGGGAGTCATAGATCGCCACAGGCTTCCCCCGAGACCTGTCCGAATAGTCTACTCTTTTACACACCTGCCCTTAACCAGGAAGTCAATCTGAGCCAACACGTTGGAGGAAATGCTTGTTCACATTGCTTTATTCATAGCCAGGTTAGAGGCACACTGCGGCACAAGGAAATCCCTGATACCAATGAACTCAATGGTAGGAAAACAGGCATGCAGTATTTAGTTTTGTGTTCTAAAAAGATACTGTATGAGAGGACATGTGTGTATCTGTTTGGGTCATGCTGTTACTGACTGGCTAATTGAAGACATGACTACCCAGTGCCTAGAGCCTTTCTAGGTGAATAGTTTACCTTGGGAAGCTAATGAGCCTGTAGCAGCGGAAAGAGGCAAGAGGTGAGTTTCCCAGACGGCATCAATCTCCTCTTTCTCGCCCTTTCTCTTTCTGCAGACCATAAGGCCATTGATGCTGATGACAGTAGCCGTAACCATCAAACCCCTTCTACCTATTAAGTGAAAGTCAAAGTGGGATTAAAAAGGCAAAAGTTGCAGGAGTGTTTAGAAACACCAGAAACGTATCTTCCCTGTACCAGTAATCCATCTATCTCTTTCTCCCTCATTCTTTCTCTCAGTCAGCCTTGGCCCTGGCCTCAACCGAGCTGCTTTTATCTTTCCTTTGTTGGTGTGGCTGCACTGAAACAGGAGTTCATCCACCCTCCTCCCACCGCCCTTACTACTTTCCTCACCCCTCCTCACCCCTGGTTGTGGCTCAAAAAAGATGATTGCCTCCTGGTAACAACCCCCTGCCTCCCCCCTTCACCATCTCACCTCTCTCCTTTTCTCCCTCCCTCCCTCTCTTTCTATCAGTCTCTCTCTCTCTTGCTCGCGTACCCTGGCTCTATGCTTAGCAAACATCAAAGGGACCTATCATACCCTGATGGTTTAAATCTTTTAACAGGGAATAACAACCGAAGAACATCCAGACCCTGGTGTCCCACAGCCGTGTCACTGTACCTCCTACCCCCTGCTCCCCCTGCTCCCTCGCCCGCAACGCCAGCAACTCCATCATCTCCCGCCGACGTTTGGAGATCTCTCCCCTCTCTGGTTGTTGCGTGTCTCACTACTCCAGCTGCCGGACCACAAGGGGCCCAGGGCCACGGCTCTCACTGTGCTTCACTGTGATCAGGGACTGGGCCAAATTCTGTTTGAAATGAGAATGGGCTAATTTTGATCAGCCTCCCTACTCTGTGGCAGCTGGAGGAAGTCCCAGGTGTCTCAGCATGCCATGGGTCATTATTAGAAAACGCATGCTGTCTTAAAAAAAATATGAAGAGAAAAGCAAAGCAGGCAGGCATTGCGTCTTGTGGCAATGTTTCTTTTAATTTTTTTCTTCAACTCCCTCTCCACTTTCTGTGTTAAATTTATAAACATTAATGAAGAAAATGGACACAACACACTCCTTTCTCTTTGGCTCTCCCGTGCCTCTCATTTTCTTTTTCTTCATCTGACTTTTTCAATGTGTTTTTTTTTCTGTTTCATTTCACCTGCTCCTTCCTGGCAATGGTTGCTGTGTAGTAAACAAAAAAAACAGTCGCAGAAAATGGGGAGACAACCTAGCAGAGATATTTCCAAGGGCTGAGGGGAGGGGAGGCTCATTTCTGATTTGGAATTCAGAAGGATTCCATGATCAAAGGGGGCTCAATATCTCTCAGCTGTTCAAAGGGACTGGTATAAAACAAATGTGATGTGACCGAGAATAGAGGAGCTCTCATTAATAAGGGAGCTAAAGCCGATAACGACAGGTAAGGAGAGGAAGACACAGCCAAGCTCTAATTCTTTCCCCTGACTGAACAGACACACGTGTTTGCTTTCGCCTCGTTGTCTTGTATCCCTCCCCTGTGCCTGCATCTTTGTTGCTTTTGATTATTTTGGGGCCGATAGCAGGATTGGTGGAAGCTCAGTGTTAAATTAGAGTCTTACTACCCTCACATCTAAGCCAATTTGACACCAATGACAACAAAAATGCTCAAATAAACTTCATTGGAGATATACAATACACACATTGCCACTCGTTATGATCGGTCCAGCAGTTACATAGAACCACTAACAAGTAGGGTAAGTGTACCTATTAAGCCAAAACTAGCCAAAAGTTAGGACATTTCTTATATATATTGCACTTTTTTTAAAAATATTTAAAATTAATCTCTCATTTGAAGTTTTATGAATGTACTTTTTTCATATCAGGTAAAGAGTTTTGATCAAATATGTGAAATGTCTGGACTGGGCTTAATGGATACCAAGTGTACCCTTTAAAGGGGCATTTCACCAGAGCACAACTATTTAATGTAATAATTGCTAATGTTAGCAATGATACATTTTTGGCATAAATACACAAGATCTCCTCAACATAACTTAAAAAAGCAAATTTGAATCTATCAGATTGGAGAGGTGAAAGAAAAAAATTGGCAGCATTATTAAAACCCAAAAATGTAGTTTCTAGCCGTCTACGGAATTAGAGAAAGTAAATATCTTCCATAGGATGAAGACAGCTTACATCTCACATCAGATAGACAGCCTACCATAGACCAACAGCAATAACTTGTTCTCCTTATTCATATGGGAAATCACTGTTCGTGATTATGCAACATAATAAAATCAATAAACTTCCATATGAATATTCATTTTTGGATTTGGGAAGTAGTGAACACCTGTTTAAATAGGAAATGCTGTGTAGCGAGTTGCTGAGGCAACAAATCGTTAGCATGGGTCGCGGACTCAGAGGCAGATTCTAAATTATATTTTTTCATCTCACCAAGCAGGGCTGTTAAAAAAAAAATAGGTAGACTAGTCAACCCAAGTTTTAATAAACTCTTTTGATCCCACTGAGATTTTTACTAACATATGGGTTTATATTGCACTTTACTTATTTCTTTAACCTGACCCGAGGGACAGGGCTCATAGTGGGTTGGACTTGATTGGTACCATTGCTCTAGTAGTCAAATGTTAGTTGATCAAACTGAAGAATTAACCGTTTCCATCCAATTCAGCATGTCAAATTTAGGTGTAGACTAGCTGCAAAATAAATATAAAATTTTTTGCTTGAGTGTTTGTGAGTGATGTGTTATTATGAAATCTGAATCGTAGTATCAGAGGAAAGTGGGGGGTGCACCTTGAGCATTGTGAGTTGTGTCCAGCCTGCACGACCTACACTAGCCCCGGTTTGTTGACACCTTGCGTCTATGTTTTTTATTGGACACTAAATTAAAAGTGCTGTGGCAAACATTGTCCCTCCAGACATTTTCTGAAGGTTCTGTGTCATCCCATGTCATGACTTGCCCGTGTGCTGGCCATTCAGCCATAGCCGTCCCTTCCCTTCATATTTTCATATGTATTGTGAAATTATTAATGCATATATTTTCAAAAGCAATGCCATGGTGGCCATCAAGCAATTTAGAAGAACATTTGTGGCAATAGAGTGGACACCTGCATATTCTTTCTGTGCTACTTGTTTGACACCTCACATCTGGACTGCATCTTTAGTTGGCTATCTTGTTTCCAATCACAGTTTTCTCAGCTTATAATGCTGAAGCCCAACCCGAACAGCTCAACCTAACTACCCCCCACTGCATTTGTGATTCTATGCTCATACACAATGCAAATCCTAATACAAAATGCCAATACAAATGTTGTTTTTATATATTTTTATAATAATTTATATATTTCAGAGTATGGCACATTACGTCCTCCATACAGGTGTGCACTGCAGTGGGCAAATGCATGTTTGCTAGTATTAGAACTCACACTAGAAGCTCTATTTCATAAACATATGAAAAAAAATATGTATTTCTGTATGCTCTTTCACATGTCTTCTTGACATTTAATGCAAATGGGTGCGGATCAACAGTGCCAAACTAACAGCTCTTCTACTTTTCTAAACTAGATGTCAAACAACTATATGTTGGATATTTGTCAACAACTCTCCCATACAGGGCACTTCCAAAAAGCTTTAGACTGGAATTGATGTGTAAACGTATTCTGGATAAGACTGTCTGTCAAATGTCAAAAATAAAATGGGAAAGGCAATCTATTGTGTGAATGGGTCTAATAGTAAAATGTTTGTTTTACTTGGTAAGTTGACTGAGAACACATCACGTTGTGCAAACCGATTGGTTTAGTGCTGTACAGGCTTCTTCCTTTTTTAGGGAAATGCATAGGCTACTGGTCCTCTATAAAACTAGCCCATGACCAGCCGAGATTCACACAGCGGAAAGACTGTTGATTGAATCAGAATGGAGGCAGGAACTGCAATGAATAGCAATTGTGAGTGGACATTCACATCATGATTACACTTAGTTCTGCTGCTTGTCTGTGAATCCAACCTACACTTGCCAGTAGACTTCAAGATTAGGATGCACTGTTGTGGGAATATCTCCTTGCGTCTCCCCTCCCCATCTCTTGCCCAAAACTCGCTCAACGAGAAAGTCGAAGGTCCCTTCCTATCTGACCCTCTCCTCCATCAGGTCCCAGGAGAAGGAGCGAGACATTATTTCAGCATCAGGTTGTTAGGCCCCAAGCCTATTAAATAATGATAAACAACGGACTAAGTAGATAACCAAGACCAATTTTTAAACCAAGGTTCGTATCCGGGTCGGGGTATTAATTAACGTACATGCAAAAAATGTATGTAGAAATGCTGTAAAATGCACCATTAACAGAAAAGCCCCTTCCTGTATAAAAACCATGCGAACATACTATTTTTTTAATAAAATCTGGAGTGATGAGTATGGGTTGGTCTGATGCCAAAAAATAAAGTCAATGAAATTGAGCACCACAACACCACATCCACCACAATGTCACATCCACCACAAGACCACATCCACCACAATGCCACATCCACCACAATGCCACATCCACCCTTGTTCTATGAAGATACTTCTTAGAGCCACAGTAGGTATGTTGGTCTGTACGTCAAAAAATGTTTGGGCAGGATTTTTAGGATTAAAATCTCAAACCGCCTAATTCATACATTTAGGTGATTCCACAAATATGTGATTTGTCCTGCATACAAAGTAAAGCATTTTATTCACCACACCACACTGGCATATCATTTTCTTTTTAAAGCTTGTTTTTGTTCTTACTGCATATGAAAGCAAGCATTGCATTCAGGCTTATTAAGTGGTTATTAAGTGGTTCCTTCCATTCCTTATACCTTTTTTTTAGCGATACATGTCGTTTGGTCATTAGGTGCAACATAAGAACGTGTGTTGTGTGTTGGACACAGAAAAATGTGCTGATATAGAGGTATATTACCTGTCTGCATTTGTGATTTACATAACCGTTAGCTAACCTCTGTAATGTTGACATAATTCAAGTACTACTTGTTTTGTCAATAAGGTTCATGTTTTATTGGTTGCTTTGCAAATCTATAAACAGTGTATTACCTCTGTCAAATGAACAGTAAAATTTATCTCTCTGAATATTATGTAGTCTGTTTGAGATGGTGGGAGTCCTAAGCAACCAGCCTACACATTATCTGAAGTACAATAGGCCGACACAGCTACTGTGGTAGGTCAAAGCTGTGTTCTAGAAAACCTTGGTACAGCATAGGTAAAGTATACATTGCAGTGAATTTCTTTTCTTTTTTCGGCTTCAGACCAAATCATACATCTCACTTAAACCACTGTCTTTTTTGTTAACATTTTTTTGTGGGGGGGGGGGGGGTTAGGATGTGTGGTAATCCTAGTCAGAGACACTGCTAGGCTGCTCTCTTCTGTGAGAGCCAACCCTGAGTGGACTGTGTCCTGTGTGTTGTGGTGCGTGAGCTGCATAGGGACATAGAGAAGAAAGGACACTTGTGCTCACAGGATCCACAGGGCGCTAAATGTCTCATTTTGGCCTTAAACCTCTCTCCAGTCTTATGATCAGATCTAGATGGATATTAATAAGGACATGGTCGTCCTGACATTCTGGTCACAAAAATTCCCATGGCAGTTGACCTAAGGTTGTTGTTTTAAACCCAGGTGTCCTGTTCTAAAATCTCAACCTTGCCCCATTCACCATCAATCGTGCGCCCTCATTCCTAAGTTGCATGTACCACCCCTCAAAACGAATTTGTGATGAATGCTCTGCTTCACCCAGCTGAGAGCAACACATTTGTGGTGGATGAGGTGAGTTTCTCCTTTATAATGGAAAGAACTTTATGTACCTCAGTTAAGAAGGGGTTGTAGAAGCTAGACTTATTAACACCGTAATACATTTGCACCCAGTCTGAGACCTGCAATCCCTAATGCAGTACAATAGATAACAGCAATATGTAGTGCACAATGTGGTGACACTCCAAAATAATTCAAACCCATAACCACCAAATAATAAGTACACTAACAAGTATGATATTGGTTTTGAATATGAAAACGCACAAGTCTGTGTATTGTCACACTCATACATCATCTAATGTAAAGCACAAGAATACTCCACTGTTGTATAAACCTCATTGCTAGTTTGTGTGAGAAATGAACTGTATGATAAAAGGACGCTTCTGGACCAAAAGCATTTGTCCTCCAGGAGATTAATGTATCTGCTTCAGTTCAAAATAATCAGGCAGACAACGATAGGAAAAAGAAAAGAATAGACTGGCCTCTTCTTGGGGGTATCTATTTGATCATTCCTGGTAAAGGCGGCAAGAGGAAAGAGAGAAAGGCCAAATAAATATTGTATCAATGAATTTATTGTATAATGTGAGCAATCAAATTAATTAAGGGTTCCACAGCTGTTGGAGGCCAATGGAGAACATTAATTTTTCAGTTCCACCACTTCTCCCTGCTAAGATTTCACGATAAATATTTCTGGAGGTCTTGGATGAATTTTTCATGTCTGAGTGAGCGGAGAAGATGAAAGGAGGGTGGAGAGATTCAGGGGACTGGCAGAGCCGTTGCTGAGCCTGACACACACCAGAGAGAAATGCCTCGCTACCAATCTTTATCAACGACACCAACGACATCCTCTGCCGCGTTATTGCTTTAATTACCCAACACTTTGACGGCATCCCAAATGGCTCTCTGTTGCCTATATATTTCTCTACGCATGCTCTGGTTAAAAGTAGTGCACTATAGAGAATAGGGTGCCATTTGGAATGCATGATTTGCCACTGCGTCATTAGAGGTGGGGCAACAGAGAGGAAAGGAGTAAAGCCATCTGGTTAATTGATGGGTGATGCATGAGAAGGGCCGTTCTAAAGCGCAGGCTAACATGGGCTGAAGCCTAAACAACCCAGCTAGATTAGGGACCTCGGGCTAGAGGCTAAAGTTTAACTTGTTTTATTTCAGCCAATGCCAATACCCAAGCATTTCTCTACAGTGACAACACCTGCTGTAATGTGTAAGTAACCGATAACATGCAGAACAAAAATGGGTTGGAGGGTGACAGATGATCGAAACTGATCTGGCAATATTGTGATATGCCTTGTATTTCTCTGCGGCCTCATTCAGTATCAGAAAGTACCCCTCCCTCCCACACCACATGCAGGAAATAAGCAAAGCTTTCTAATTAAGGAGAAAACAACTGGGACAAGACAACTACCAAGGACAATATGTACATTCAGCATACAATCTGTTCAGGACTGTAATTGTTTTAAAGGGCTATCCATAAACAATCAACAATTACCAAAATTTTGATGCACTGCTTGTGAATCCCCTTCATAAGGCACGACCAGATCCTCTCACTAATTGAGATCAATCTGTGTGTAAATTGTAGGGTGTCCAGCTCCCATCACCTACACCGACTCCCTTGAGAAGTAACATATTAATTAACACTTAGTTCATCTTAATTAAATCCTAAACAATAAGTAGGACATCATTTGACCTGCTTAAATGGAATTTTTCCCCAAGAGAGATGGGGAGTCATGTACAGTCCCTCCCAGTCACCTCAAGACAAACTAGGCTGAAATGGTACCTCTTTAATCAGTGGTTTAATCTCAATGATGTACTTTATGAAATTACTCTTCAAGGGCGTCCTGCCCTAATTTCAGGGATGATTTCTAGGTTTCTTTACTCGTTTTTATTTGTACAAACTATTATCCCATAAAAAAACAGCTTTTCTCCCCCAGAATCTCCAGACACTCGACGCTTGGTAGACCAATTGTTTAATTCCTTTATATACTGGCCGATCAATGCGTTCACTTCAAAGACATTGGGAGTGCTGGTGTCCACAGTGGATTGATCAGTTCTAATACAAGTCATTAACATACAACTTGTTTAACAAGTCAGTCCTCTGTACTGCATCTGTGAATCAAGTGATGCATCGATGAAGCCGCTCCAGGATTGTCAATCTCTCTAAACGTTGAACAAACACTTTTCTCCACTGCAGAATGGATAGGCTCAACAACCATCCACCAGATCATAGTTCACTCTCTTGCCCTTCACAGTCTTTTCACTTCTCACTACGAATCTTTTTCCCTCTCACTCTTCTGCTCTCTCCCCTGTCTCTGTCCACCCGACTCCCCCTCTCTCTCTTTACTCAACGATAACACTTATCTTTAAGCATGCACTATGGCATGAGACCACTGGTATACTTTACTGATGATAAATTTATAAGGCAAACTGGGGGAAAGTATTAAACAACCTTGTGAATAGCCGGGGTTCACTTTACCAAGGCAGCATATCTTTTTCATCAACAAAAATATCTCTTCAGAGCCAGTAAAAGCTTAGAAAGTAAAAAGCCATTTTAGCCGACGAAGCGAGTGGGTGGGGTAGAAACAGAAACAATTCAGTCTTTGGTAGCCTATAACCTACCTACAGAGAGAGAGAGAGAGAGAGAGAGAGAGGAAAGCTAAATCAAGCTGTTGAAAAATATACAGTGTCTTAAATATTTCAGGCTTTAGTGGGTTAGCATTGAAAAATGTGATCTCCTGGTCCAGGATCAGTCCCCAAGGGGTCTCCTGTCTTTATGGGCTGGACAGAAGTATACTGCTTCTTCACATCAATACTCTGGTATGTTCTTTCAGTTCACATACCTAATGTATTATTCCATCAAATAGACTCATTAGCATACTGTAGTATTTGGAGACATTTCAATATACTAAAACATTGGCCAAAACCTTTGTGTACACCCCAAACTGCCAACCAATAAATGAAGTGCAAAGTTTTGCAGCGAAGCAATTATTGCAGTTGACTAGCATCTTTACTAGGGTTGTAGACCAACACAGCATGGTTAATATTTAAAAATATCTGCACCCTACACACATTCATATTTCATTGGGTTTCTCCTGCAGTTTATACTCAAAGCAAAGTGTTGGACTGCATAATTATTTCAGTTTAGCATTTTTTCCAACCCATTACTTCTATAAATACAATAATTTTAGTTATAGCTCCTCAGAGGGCTAATTTAAGAAAGGCATGCAAATATTCAAACAACTGTAGATGGAAAGAGGAGAAATCCCTAAATAAACTGTTTGTTGAATATCAAGGATGATCCTTTCCTTCAAAGGCAACAAGGAAAATTATTAGAGGAAGCAGTGGTTATTTTTCTCCCTCGGCTGATTTTGCCTGCTACTCTCTGAAGACAAGCAGGTATCTCCCTCTCACTCTCTCGCTCTTTCTGTCTCTCTATTTCTCACAGGACGCCTCCAGAAAATAAAGCTTCCATCAATCAGTTTGATCCAAGGCTGCCCATGCTCCGAGCAGAGGGAAACTAAGGAAACACTCACACATAGTGACTGGATGAGTACAATGTAATTTGTGGTCATTCAATGGAATTAATAGTAATAGTAGCAGTTTATAAATTTTCAATCAGTTGAAATTAAAATAGAATACACATAGAAGGTTGTACAGATAGATAGATAGATAGATAGATAGATAGATAGATAGATAGATAGATAGATAGATAGATATACTGTGTATGAATAAATATGAATGTGGCAGTGTTGTGTCCTTTTGTTGTGTTCTTGATCTCTGAATTCAGCGTCTGGAATAATGAAATAAATATCGAACTGTTTAATATTTTAGAGCCAACTAGGAGTAAAGTGGAAGTGTTTTTCTGCCAGACCGTGTTTTTCCCCCTCTCCTCTCTTCACAAATGCATTGTGTGCTATGGCCGATCCATCACTCTGTGTCTGGCGGGAGAAAAAGCACTTTCCCAGGGTGTGTGTTTTTTATTTCTGCCAGCGCTGCTGTTTGCGTGGCACCCGTGAGACCACGCTGATGGACACTCTGGTCATCACATGAGGAGAGCTGGGGGACCTACAATACACCCCTACCTCACCCCAACACACACACACACACACACACACACATACAGACACACACGTACACATGCACACGTAAGCAGGTGCACACGCGCACAAAAAACATTGACACACACGTTCTACACTTCTTCAACTAAGCATGCAGCACCCCCCTCCATACTTACACCACCCCACCTGTGTTTCAACACCATCCTCCAGCATGTCCCAACAGTATTAGCGAGTCCCTGGTGACAACGGTCACTAGCCTGCCCTAACCCTCTCCAGTCTTCCGTGGTTCGACCTAGTCCTCACAGGAGTATGGCACAAGGTTATCAGAGACGGAATGTAGCACGAATTTCCTCACACAGCTACAGTGAGGGTAGGGATTAGCTGGTCATCAAAGTGTGACGGTAACATGCATAACTTGCGGGTCATCAGTGAGCGACGACAGGTCGGACGTTGGCAGAGTTCCTCTCGCCAGGTGTTGCTTTACTCATTCCAGATCTTGACACGCCTACATAGGTAATTTAAATGTCAGCTAATCGCATTATGGTAACCTGGTGCCCGAAAGCACAGTTGATGTCATATGCGATGCCTGAGCAGTGGTAAGCAGCCATAGAGTATGACATTCAGTCCGGAGGGCCACGGCAGTTCCATGTACGATCCACAGTGAGTGTAAAATATAGTCAGGTTAGCTCTGTTCAGAGACAAGCTATTAAAATTAATGTTTTTCCCACAAACATGTGTTTTATTGTAACTGATTAAATCTGCTTTCCGTACTGCAGCTATTCATGTGTTGGTCTGATATGGAGGAGGTGTATTGCAAGCGACATTAGAGTAATTCACACAGTGTTTCATTTACTGACTGTGATGCCTGGTTTGCATTGCAGTTGGAGAGGGAGAGCTAGCTCGGGGATGGTGGGGGTTTGTGTGTGTGTGTATATGTGCTCAGAACAATTATGTTGCTGTAAATCTATTCAAATTGAAGTCTGCTCCAGTTTTACTCCGACAAACTGAGATTTGATTTCCAAAATGCTCACTCGTCTCTTTCTACACAAAGAAGCCAGCGGGGAGAAAGGGAGGGGGGTGAGGGGGGGGAGAGAGGAGAGTGAGAGCAAAAGAGAGAGAGAGAGAAAAGGAGGGAGCAATCGCTGGAGAGAAGTGAAGAGAGCTGGAAGGCAAATCTAGGTGATGTGTATGTTCTCCGAGTGCCCCTGGGTCTATCCTGGGTAGGTAGGATCTGAAAAAGAGATCTGTACGGGGGGAGAAATCCTCCACTCTGCTAGAGCATGGGAAATTAAGCTCAGATAAAGATTCACTCTAAACATACTCCCATCTCTCTTTCTTTCTGTTGTCTTTTCTTTCTCTTCCGCAGTGGTAGAAGAAATAACTCATTGTACTGTTTGATAAACCCAAACAGGCCTGCTTGATAAGGTCCTGTCTGTTTCCCAAATGGCACCCTATTTCTTTCATAGCGCAGAGTCATAAGGCTCTGGTCAGAAGTAGTGCAGTACATAGGGAATGGGGTGCCATTTGTGACACATCCGTCTAGTTGGTGTAGCAGTCCCAGCGCTGGTTGTTAAGACCTCTAGGTGCTGGTTCAGTCCCAGTCTCGTCTCCCTCAGGTGTTTGTTCAAAGGAAACCTCTACTGAGACTCCTGGGGGTGTTTAACTCATCGCTATGAGAAGTATTTAGACAAAAACTCCACAAGTTTGGTCCTGTCTGTCAGACCCACAATTCAACTGTCACATCACATTAGGTCCTGAAGAACGTTGATTGGAAGGAATTACAATCCAACCAAACGTGTCATTTTGACAAACCCAGGCCACCACCATTGGTAAGTGGGACATGTGGATAAAGTCATTTTTTTTCCTCACACATTTGTTTGGAATATTAAACAACAAGACGCTAAGTGCATTAAATGAGATGATTAACTAAGATTATAGCTCTGTTGGCTGTATGATTCCCTGTTTTGATACCAAACACAGATTGAGGCTGAGCAAACAGTGTCTCATAAGGGGTTGATCTATGAATAATTCAATAAAGTCAGTAGAGTATACATCTATAAACTGGTAATGAACCATTTTTGTGGAATTTCTAATTCAGAAATTGACACCCAACAAACATTTTAGCAAATCTTCTAAGAAAGAAGGTTATCAGGTTAATTTATTTTTTGCTGACAATATCAGCAGGGAAACCAATCTGAATAACTGTAATATTATTGTGAGGATTCTTACTATTACAGTTTTCTATAACTCAATTATAGTTATATCAATGTGTATAGTGACAAAATGTTAGAAATATGACTGAATTAATTTTATGTAATGTCCAAATGATGTTGATTAAAACCACATGATCTATTTTTTAATTTTGAATTACTATACATTGCACAATCAAATAAAGCCCAAATTGACACTAGGCTGTGTGTGGATTGTTCAGTTTATATAAGCAGTCTGAGTCTAATGTTAGGGATTGAGCGCCCTCTAGCAGTTGATTCAGAACATAACATTAATGTTTGTTGACTAGAACTGTGAAAGATTAAGGCCTGCTATCCAAACCACAGAACTCTGGATCATCATGATGACAAACTAGCCAATGATTATTATATATCCTCCTTGTCTAATTACTTTCTCTCAAATTTACCACAGCAAAACACTGGACTAAGGTGTTTAATGAAAACAAAAACTTGGCGAGTAGACATACAGACAACAAACCAGATTTCATATCATGATTCATTTCGAAAATGTCAGTATTTACACTAGCAGAGCATGTTTACATTTTTTTATAGAAACTAATCGCTTGCCTTTTTTGTTCTGTCTGTTTCCCTGACTGTTGCAACTGATGTGAGGGTCCACCCGGGCTGTTTTGACCTTCTGTTAAGAACCAGGCGTGGGCTTACGTTAAACAGGACTATTTTCAAGGTCTGTGTAGCTCAAAGAGAATACGATTTTACCTCCAGGGGAATCCAGGCCTCTCAAAATCCTTGGCATTTTTATCTGTGGAAGAAGCTAAAAGGGTCTGATTCTCTGGGTGAGAATCTGATGGGTGAGGATAGGTGAGGTGGGAGGGTGAGGATGGGGAGTGTGTGAGGAGAGGGGGGATTGGGGTGGGAGAAATAGCCTACCCCAAGACCCTAACTCTAATCTATCCTGTGCTGGGTAGGCAGCAAAATGCTGGATTTAAATGTAGAACTGTTTCTTCAGCAGTGAAGTTCCAAACATCAGGACCCACATCACAGTAGAAAGAAGGGTGGTATGTCTTCCTATCTGGTACGGTCTGCATCTGAAAGGCAACCTGATTTCCACATGAAGGGCTCTACCAGCAGTCTGTGGTCAATAGTAGTGCACTAAACAACAACATTAAATAGAGTGCCATCAAGAGGCCACCACTCTTCAAGAGGCCACCACGCAAGACAGCTTCCTTCAACACACCACACCAACAGAGTGGATTATCATTATCATTTTTACTGTTATTACTGGACAACAGCCAGGTCTGTTTGCAAGTCCTCACACCCTTCTAAATGCAACAAACCACAAGCTCCTAAACCACAAGTCCCCACTTCCTCCTAAACCATAAGACATCGCCTTCCTAAACCACAAGTCCCCACACACTCCTAAACTATGAGTCTCCACACCATCTTAAACCATTAGTCCCTGCACTCTTCTAAACCACGAGTCCCAACATCCTCATAAACTTTGAGTCCCCACAACCTCTAAAACCACAAGTCCCGGCACCCTCCTAAATCACAAGTCCAAACACCCTCCTAAACCACGAGTCTCCACACCCTCCTAAACCACAAGTCCAAACACCCTCCTAAACCACAAGTCCAAACACCCTCCTAAACCACGAGTCCCCACACCCTCCTAAACCACGAGTCCCAACACCCTCCTAAACCAGAAGTCCCCACACCCTCCTAAAACATGAGTCCCAACACTGCAAAAAATATCTGTGTTATCAAGTATATTTAACTTGTTTTCAGGTTAAAAAGTCTAACCATTCTTAAAATAAGGAACATTTCTCTTAACAAGCTAGAATATACCGCTTGTTTTTAGAAAATATGCCTTGAATATTTTGTAATTTGTTTTGTTCCATTGGCAGATTATTTCACTTATTTCAAGCAAATAGCTCCTCAAAAATAGTTAAATTGTCTTGTTCCATTGGCAACATTCTTTGCAGTGTAGTCCCAACACCCTACTAAACCATGAGTCCCCACACCCTCCTAAACCGTAAGTCCCCACACCCTCCTAAACTGTGAGTCCCAACACCCTCCTAAACTAGTTTGTTGACACTTCCTCAGTCTTCCTCTAACTGCTATGAAGCAAAGCAGTTAGTGTATTTCCCTCACTGTGTCCCTGGTTCAGTGTTGCCTGTTCTCTGTTTTGCCAACATATTGTGTTATTTTCTCTTTTAGACTCCTGTTGGTGTTGCAAGACCTTCCTCAGATCTTTTTAACTTCAAAATTGTTGTAGTAAAGTGTAGCATGTGTAGTATATTTAAGCAAATGACAACTTCAATGCAGATATTAACTTAAACATTTCCATGCTACTTAGTTAAGGAGATGAAGATGTACCTGGATAGTCATCCTCTCTCGAGACAGTGGTTTTGTCGTGGACAGACGGTCACACAACATATTTGAGTTGTGGCTTGCAAATGTATTTTAACTCCAAAATGAAGAAAATCACAGCATGTTATTTTCATATATTTTGTATTAGTTTCCAATACCAATGCACTGTAAATCCTAGAAAATGTATGGTGTCCAGTGGATTACCCCTTTAACCATGAGTCCCCACACCCTCCTAAACCATGTGTACTAACAAGACAGACGGAAGCCAAGGAGCCAGCCAGATCACATCAGGACATCTGTCATTTTACAGCCATGGTCTTCTTAATAAGTGACAAGGCTGCCCATGATGTCCCTGGGCACAAGACTGGAAGACGAGGAGGGGGAGGTTAGTAGTGGCTGGGGGCAATGACAGGGCGGCACAGCCGTCAAAGTCATCCGCTGCCCTTTTTCTAAAACAAGTTGTCCCAATTATAGCCAATCAGGGCGATCTGTGGCTCTAAACTATCTGGCGGCTGTGGCCAGGCGGGAGGCAGAGTGGAGACATCAAAGCTGTCAACGAAATAACCAACGGGTGACCATGTGAGATTCATTCCACAGTAATTAGTAGAGCATTGCGGTTGTATTCGAAAAGGCACCCTATTCCCTTTATAATTGTGCACTACTTTCAACCAGGGCCCATAGGGTTTGGGTTGAAGGTAGAGAAATTTAAAGGGAATAGGGTATCATTTCGGATGCACTTACCAAATGTTTTCCAAATACTCTGTGTTTTAATTTGTGGGGGTTGTGGGGGTTGCACACAGGAAAGGGAGAAGGAGGGAGATGGCCTACAGAAATCTTTAAAACATAATTACAGCTCATCAGCTGTGCAACTGCTCACAAAGTGCCATTGTTGGAGATTTTCTCCTGACCCTATACCTACAGGCAGAGACAGAGCAAAAACCCACACACTCATCCAAGTTCCCATGTCCCCAAGTCCCGAATGGCACCCTAGCACTTCAGATGTTAGTACACTCTTGGCCAGGGCCCATAGGATAATAAAGGAATTTGGGAGCTAATTGGGACGCACTCCTACCAGAAGTTTACATATGCTCACTGGATATTCTCTTTAGAAATAGCTAAGAATTTAGTCCAAGTCTATACTTCAGTGACCAGAAAATGGGCCCCTTGAATATAATATGAAACACGCTGGGCCTGCTGGTGATTCTTTCGAATCTAGATAACCTACTACAATATCCTGTGATGATTGGCCCAAACTCCTGGCAAGAGGGTGACTGGAGTTCATCTGAAACTTAATCTGTTTTTCTCCCTTTATTTTGTTCAAAACTAATATGAAAAACATTTATACAAATGTTCTGGCAATTTTTATTAGGTATTTTAGACCCCTGGTAAAATATAATAAAATGCTATTGGCCTTGAATGCTATTTCCAATGAAAACTGAATTTAAAAAGCATTTGTAAAAGGCAAAGATAGATTTTTTTTAAATGATCAAGGTGGTGAAGGGCTTTCCTATATCTGAGACCCCTTATATATCTAAGTGGTATAAAAAGTGTTTCTTTAGAACTATATTTGATCATATTCATATTGTAATGCTTTTATCACCAATTTAATCCCTTCATTGAAAATGAATGGAAATGCCTTCAAACTACTTCTCAGAAGCTTGTGTGCATTACAAAGCGAATATTCCAATAGTATCTACTCATTCGTTGCCCAGGCGGTTCGGCGGAAAGTGAAAAAAGACAAATTTGAGAGAACATTCCTTTGATGATTTCTGGTCTCACAAAGTGAGCGCCAAAGCCATCTTGTAGCCTAGACTCTAGGTTTTCACATTTGTTTCTAAATCACAGGGTTAGGGGCATTACAAGCTACTTATCCCTCTGATAAAACACAACAATTCCAGCTCGCCTTCAATAGTGAGCTACAGTATGTTCATTATTACTGGCAATGTCAGTTTTTCTTTACTATTTTGACATTTTTTATATTCATTTATTGAAAGGAATGTGAAAAATAGGTTAAGCATTTTTTAAATAGCGTACTTTTTTATTTTTATTTACAATTTGTCACAAATTTAAGTGTGGCACTGAAACGGCCATTGGTGTTTGACCATCCACTCCCTCTTACAGGCCAGCTGTAGTTAGCGACAGACAAACGACCAATACGTACCCTACCAGTAGGGATGAAGTATGTGCTTGAATGTAAAGCTAACTAAAGCTCACTGAATAGAAAGCCAGGGTTGATCTTACTTCTTATGCCTACACCACAGACTGTCACATCCCCATCATAACCACAGTGGGAATTCTTCATCCAGACCAAGTTGTTAAGACAATAACTTAACTTTCATGTTGGCCATGTCAACATTCGTAGACATATTACACAGCAGGGCTTAAGCCTGGGCTGCCAGTAAACCTTAAAGTACCCTGTAACACTGGGCATGCTGTCCCTGTCCCCAGGCTACACGAGACGAGTGGAAGCCCATCTTTTTAGTCAACGACCACCTCACAAATGGACAACATGGCAGGAGTCTTATATGAAGGAAGAGTACATTGAATGTTTGTGACCAGGGCCAAGGCTATTCCTATTATTTGATTCAAAGGAAATAATGTCTTTGACTCTAGGCAGTGTGTTTCCCTGGCCAACCTGAGGGGAGAGGAGTCATAAACACGCTGTCAGTTCAGGTCAAAGTCACCGACCCTTCGACTCATATTTATGCTCCCCATGACATGTATCAAGTTAAATGGTATAAGAATAAGGATTATGAGAGAATTCGTAGGACAAAAACAGAAACTATAAGATATAATGCAAATGTACAACTTCAACTTGGTCATATAATTACTTTTAAGAAAGCATAATATTCTGCAGAGATTGTTTTTTTTTTTAAAATGGATTCCTTGAAACCACAAAACAATCATCTATTATACATCTGCATTAACACACACATAAATAAATCTAGTGAATTTTCTGTATTTATAATTTAAAATATATAATCAAACTCTATTATTAGTGTATTCATACAGTGCACAATATATATCTATATATATACACATATATATTAATGGAGAACAGACAAAGCAAAGAAGCGCAAAACAATAATCCACTTATGCATATGTATTGACAAAGACAAAAAATAATTGTATTTATAATCAAATATATGTAATGAAACTATATTATTAGTGCATCCATACAGAGTAGAATAGAATTGACAGAAACATGCAGATGTTAGAATTGTTTAGAATTAGACCTCTTCAATACAGCAGATGCCAGTATATCAACCAACAACCCATGAAACAAATTAAATCTTTGGGAAACAAAGATTGTGTGTTATTTGTAAATGGAGAACACAGATCGTGGAAGTGGGGAAATTATGCAATGAATTATACAAATTATGCAAGAAATGTTCTTGCAGTGTAATGTTCTATGATGATTAAGCTGATATTGGTTTGTTTTATCGGAATATAATATTTCACTTTGATATTGAGCAGTAATTGACTTGCTAAAATAGGTGCCAGGACTCATTTTGGGTACTGGTACTTTTTATATGTAGCTTGAGCAGTAGAACATTTATGGTTCTTTTATCTCCAGTAAGCTCTTATCAGCCCATATCAAGTACTGTTAAAAGTTACAAGCTATGACTAGCTTAATGCATAACTGGCCTTTTTATTTACTAATAGAATTTATTTGGATGTCACTACTTCTTGTACATCATCTTCATGCAAGTTATGTTTGACGGAATAAAATACCCCTGGAGTTAGGAAACACAAACTCTATCTCTAAAAGACTATCTCTACAAAATTATTTAAAAAGATAACAACAAATGTTCCCTATTGGTATCCAGATTAATGTGTTGTGTAAAGTGTTCAACTGTTAAGTAAACATACTTGGTAATAAATAAATGTATTGTTTTGTGGTGAAATGGCAGTCTCCCTGAAAATCGGGCATTTGATCCAACAAGGTTGCCAGAAACTTGGGTTGTCTGGAGACTTCTCTGATATTTTTCCCAGACATTTTTGTTAAGAGCTTGAAGTAGCATATCTAATTCCATTTAAAATTGTGAAGTATGTTTTCTAGATAAATGTCTGACAAAGGTTTTTATTATAATATATAAACTACAATTATATATCTATTATATTAGAAAACCAGAATGTATTATATTATTATAATAAATATTATTATACTTTACTATGTTTTTGTTTAATTTTAGATTATTACAGCTTGGTTTCAGAGTTTTCTGAAAATGGGCAGAGACTTTGCTGTCTTAGCTTAAAGAAGAAACTTGTTCCACCATTGGGGTGCCAGGAATGAGTGTAGCAGTGTTTTCTTGAGTAATCAAGAATAAAGTCTTGGCATGAACCATGGATGGAGGGCAGCATAGGATGAGAAAAACACATTTTGCCTTGCTTACAGCAGATTGACAGTTTTTTTGTTTGACTTTCTATTCATAATAAATTAAGGTGAAATTCTCAAATTCAAGGGGTGTCATAAGGTTTTCCTCCTTCTAATAACTTAATAAAACAACTCTGCAGAGTTTTTTTATTTAGTTAACAGCTAATTTTGACTAACAGCCATACAAAATCATGTTTCTCTAATGTAATTTGAGTATGGCACATTTTGGCACATTTTCCGAATGCTTGAGAATGCAGACACTTGTTGACACGTCCGAGCAGCTTAGATACAATGATTGAACAACCTGAGTACCACATATATTTACTATGCACAAACACACACATCAGTTCAGTCGAGTTTATTTGTTAAACATACTTCATCTGTCAGCAGTCCGTGAAAAGAAAGTTTAGTTCACACAACTTTAAGCACAATATATCAAGTGCTTAAAGTAGAATTGCAAGATACAGTACTAGACAATATTCTATCACAAGAATATACTTGAAGTGGTAATTCACCTGCAGAAATACAAATCCTGAAATTTGGTGAAAGCCTATGTTCCAGTAGAGAGTAAAATATTTTTTCACCATTATTTCACTTCAATGAAATCTTCAAATTGTGCAGTCACGTATCATACAATCTTGCAACTTTCACATATATGGTATGGACTTATACATCCGTCCATGAATACCGTCATGAAAAAGTATGTTTTGTTTACATTTCCTCAAAGTAAATACTGCGCTGTCAGATTAACTTTCTCTAACTACCATAGTTTGCTATGTTTTCACATGATTGGGAATACAGAAATGCTTCTCTTGGTCACAGATAGACAGACCCAGAGTATCCCAAACATCCTCAATGGGTGGCAGATCTGGTGAGTATGAGGGGCATGGAAAAACTAGGACATTTTCAGCTTCTAGTAATTGTCAACAGATTGGTGGAGACATGAGTGAAATGCGACCATGTTTTATCATGCTGAAACGTGAGGTGATGGCGGCATAAGAAGCTAGTGGATCTCATCGGCTGGCATGGTTACACCTGGCTTGCAGTTGAGGCAGGTTTGCAAAAATCTCTCAAATTTGCAAAAATTATGTTGGGACATATGGTAGTTAAATTAACCTTCAGTCAGCTCTGGTGGCCATTCCTGGAGTCAGCCTGGCAATTGCACACTCCCTCAAAACATAAGACATCTATGCCATTGTGTTTTGTGACAAACATTTTTGAGTGGCCTTTTATTGCCTCCAGCATAAGGTATTAATCATGCTTTTTATTCAGCTTCTTGATCTGACACACCTGTCAGGTGGATAATTATCTTGGCACTGGAGAAATGCTTACTAACTGGGATGTAGACACATTTGTGTACGTTTTTGTACATATGGAACATTTCTGCATTTTTATTTCAGCTTATAAAACATGGGACCAACACATTATATGTTGCCTTAATTTTATTTTTTAGTGTATATCACCACTCCATATGCTGACATTGCCTTTGAATAATTGTGCATTGACTTTTTGTAACAACCTAGCCACTGAGGTAAACATTCACCTGCAGAAAGAACGTTGCAGGTTTTGTAGTCAAAGTTCTAAATGTTTTTTCAAACAAATTTCACATATAGGATGCATAATTATAATAACTACAAAATGCAGGACAATGTCACAACTTACAATGCTGTTATACAGTATTTAACAGTTTATATCGTAGAAATGTGTTGTTTTGCGTTGATTATCCCTTTAACACCTCTGAGTGGAGCAGAAGTTGTGTAGCTATAGATGCAGCACTCTAAAATGCGACATAAGAAGCTATATACTGTATATACATACACTCTTATAGTGGGCTGTCTCCGTGTACTCTCTGTCTCGAGTGGGCAGTCTCGCTGGCTTATCTGAGGAAATAACCTGTAATAATTCTATCTGCCCACACGATGGCATTCCGAGACAGTTAACCACTGGATCCTATAGCTAGACGCACTATATACCATTTGGTCCTGAGTTTATATCAGCATACGTAGCATCCCCATTCCCGAGAGAAAGAAGGAGCACATTCAGAATGATGCAACATTCTGGATTTCAGAAAATAATAGCATTAAAAATAATTATAATAAAAAGCAAAACACACTTGCATCTCTGTGATGTGGAACAGAAAATACATCAACTCTTTTGTTGTGGGACAACAAAAACATTCAAGAACATTTTCATCCTGTCGCAGAACAGCACACCTGGTAATCTCAATTAAATTACAAAAAATATGAACTAATAATAATTTTGAATCATATTCTTAAGCATAAGTGTATAAAATAAAACAGGTCCAAACTGTATATCATTGTGTTTATTGTTCAACAGAAATGATTAATGCCTATGATCTGACATTGGAATTGACAGATTACTGCCAGGAATCTTATCAGGAGGGGTTCAAAAGTCCTGCAGGAATTACAGTGTTATTAACCATCATAATGGCATGAATGCTTTTTTGGTGAACAATGTGGTTTTCATCATAACAATACAAAACAATGTACAGTTAGTGAATACATAACCTGGCATAACACTGGATGGTCTTTTAGAAAGAAGGTACAGTTGTGTACCTGAATGTGTTTTTGTTCGTGGTGTAAGTTGATTCAAATGTAGATAGTTTAGTAGATATTGATGGGAAACTTTAGAATATCATGTGGTTAAAATACAATATTCTATTCAAATGTAAAAAATAATGTACAATGTTGTTATTATGTGGAAATACTCCCTTTACTACAACCTACCATATGAAACAAAAAACAAATGAACAATGGCTTCATATGAAATCACTGTATTATTTGTGTTTTATTATTTATTTGAATGTATTTATTTAATTTGACTCAGTGAAATGTTGTGGTCTTGGGTAGTCTAGGCTGCTGCCTCTGGTGTACATTTACTAGTGCAGCATGAGTTTGAATCCAGCCTGCTGATCTTTCAGCAAACAGTATCTCCTTAATCTATTGTCTCTGTTAAATCAAGCATAAAAATGCATCTATACCAAAACAGCAATGAGCCTCACGCCTCAACATTCTTAGTTGTTGCAAAAATTGACCTACTGAACAGTTTATTTTCTGAAACAATGTCATATCTCTGAGTCAACCTTTAATCAAGAAAGCATTCCCTTCCACAGACATGCATACACACACACACACACACACACACACACACACACACACACACACACACACAATTAATGGATTGTCAAGCATTATCATACAGAAGTCAAATTTTCACTAAAGATGTTTGATGAGGGTATATTACAACAGTGAACCACTTGTAACCCCCAAACCAACCTTTTGGTTGGACAGGCTCGCTATAAAATAAAATAAAAAAATCAGTGAAAAAATTTACAAAGTTATACAATATAAAATAAGAAATAAACATTCTCACAAGTTTCAAAACACTTTGTAGAAATTTGACATCATATTGAAATTGGAATAATATCACCCCATTGCATGATATATTAACATGCTACAACATGTCTTGAAGTCAATCTATAATACCTCAAATATGTGCAAACTTTTATTTTTATCATTATATATTTAAATGGTTGATATTAAGATTGTATCAGAGGCCAAGGGGATACATTCTGAATTTTGGGCTCCATTAATGCAATTTAACCTTATGACCTTATCATAAAATCTATGGAAGAGCTGACACAGTTCACCATGTAGGTCAAAGCAACCTCTACCTTTAGTTGTAAATGTCATATATTGTAACATTCCAAATGTTCAATAATTAATACTGTAGCTTTTGAGATTTGTAGCACAAATTAAAGGGAAATTTAATTAAAGGGAAAAAGCAGTTTTGACTGATTGAAAGGTTGAAAACTATTTAAACTGACCAGCCATGGCATGCATTACAATCTCTGGTAGCCTACATCCATACCAGTAAAGTTGAAATGCTTCAAACATATAATGAGCCATACAGTATAGGAAATAAGACAACAGAAAACCCTTTGGTGTATTTTTGTCTCAATCTCTATTGGGGAATGGATGTGTTAAATATATCTGTTGAATGAGACATATTTTAGTGACAGATTCATGAGTAAAATATTAGAATAACAAACATGCACATTCAGTGAGCAGCCAATATCATATTGTTGATGCACATGAATGACGCAAAATGGTTGTCATATACAGCAATATTTTATACAATTACACTTGTTGATGGACTTTCATGCTTTAATCTAATCAAAATATGTGGTTTGAAAATAGTCAGTTCTTGTTGACTGGGTAGTCCAACTTTTTCTGCAAATATAATGTATGAACAATCGCATAAAAATAAATGTCAGAGGATTCCCTAAGCTGCTACAGAGTACTGGATCAGGTAAAATGTTGAGAATTGTCACTATACAACATAAATACAATTAAACTAAAGATGAAAGATTAAAAGATCACATACAGTCACCTCCAAAGTTATTGGCCCTTGATCAAGATGAGGAAAATAGATGACAAAATAAAGCCATACAAAAAAGCTACGAAGTACACATTACCATCATACTACCAACTAGTTTACATACAGTACAAAAATTAACTCAAGGGTTAAACTATTGGAAAAAGCAAAGGTCATACCAAAACATTAACATTTTTAAAATCAAAACATCATTAGACATGTAAATAATGTTATCTGAAATAAATATGTACTAAAACACTACTATTTTAGCTAAATCTAAAACAAATGGCATATTCTGTAAAACAAACATGTATCTATATTTATTCCCTTTACGTAATATGCTGCATATTTTAAGTAATTAGTACTATAAAGCATATTTATCATAATTTGATTGTTTATCATTTAAATTTTGAATGTTGAGCTAAATCAAAATTGTTCCCATGTATGTAGTTATTTCCTTCCCCACAGCCAGCATTACCATCACTGCTAGTGAAACAATTGGAGTTGTAGGGCCTATGGCTGCACAAACCCTCATGTTCACTCTAGAATATTGAAGGGTGTTAGAGGAATTATAATATTTATAACAGATATTTTCACTAGGGTATATTTTTTTATTTCGTTCTGGATTATACTTTATCAAGTATTTATACCACCCGTATACCATTATGAATTGTTTTGATGGCAGCTAAGCAAATGTGTAAGAATATTTAGCTTAATTTAATAATTATTTTGTGTGCAATAATACCAGTCATAACCAGTCATAAAGCATAAGCAAGTACATTAGGTGATCAATTTGTTCAGGTAATCTGTCAATGAGGTCAAGATCACCACCTGTGTACTTGGAGACCTATATCTGTGCATATTATCTTTCTGGCAAAAATCACTGATATAGGTCCACGTCCCACTCTCCAGTGGTACTGATAACTTGTTATTATATCTTCACATTAACCTTGATGAAAAGAACAATATCTACCAAAATCCCAAAATGCAATAGGCAGAATAAGGTGTTTTTGCTGAGGTCAAAATGACCACCCAGAACTTTATTTTTAATTAAAAGTCTATATTAATACAGAACCACTAATCAATGTTTTAGATTTATTAAGAACACGTTCAGTGACAAGTCATGAGCATTTGAATAATTGAATTAACCACCTTCGGGATTTTATCAGAAACAGGGCTCTAGGGTCAAAAATTATGTAGTTTTAGCTAATATAATTGTCATCCCCGACGAATGACACACCCTCCCCCTGTGTTAATCAGAGTTATTTCATAAATGCCAGATTATTATGACAAGAAGCATCATTCACCCAAGTTAAGTCAAAATCATGCCTGTGATTTGGCTGTTAAATATTGTTAAATTCTAAGTGCATAGTAAGCGCCACTGGGTTAAACTTATATGCATTTGGTTGCTCTTGGGCAGGTACATAATAATTACGATTACATATTGGGTTGCTTGAATTGGCTAAAAGCCGTGGTATACGAGACATGTAATACATATACCACGGGTATGACGTAGTATCACTTTTTACTGCTTTAATTGCCTTGGTAACCAGTTTATGAAAGCAATAAAGTGTCTCAGGGTTTGTGGTGTTAATTCCAATATACCACAGCTGTGCTGTGTCCAGGCACTCCACAATGCGTCTGTCAAATATACCAGCCTTTCTCAC
This sequence comes from Esox masquinongy, assembly GCA_016801175.1. Lineage (NCBI taxonomy): Eukaryota > Metazoa > Chordata > Actinopteri > Esociformes > Esocidae > Esox > Esox masquinongy. The sequence continues at coordinate 123,067 of JACXGI010000477.1, forward strand.
AATGTCAACCCAGGTCCGTGGACTGGTTCCAGTTTGTCAAGAAATTAATGGCAGTCTTCTGCATATTAATCTTAAGTCCCGCTGATTACAAATACATTAAGCTTATGCAACTGGAGTAACCACTGATGTCTTCTATTACGTGGTTGGCACATACAGAGTGCTTTTATTTCACACTTGTGAGTTTTCACTTTAGCTTTCAAACAGTGAGCTATTAGCTTAAATTAAAGGTTTGACTGTTAGGAACACATTTATGTATTCAGTTTCCCTACGATCGCCATAAACTGAATGAGACACATTAAAAAGGCCAGTGACAAAGCAATGCATGTCATTTTTTCTATACTCAATTATTACTTTATTACAGTACTTCCCTGATGTTTTCAACATCCCAATACCACTCTGATGCATTTCAGTCAATACAAACCATAGGCCTAAAAAATCCTTCAGATTTTAATGTTCACATTGTTTTGTTTTGTAACATTAGAGTAGCCCTAAAGGCCAAATATTTCACATACAGTACTGTGCAAAACCTTTAGGCAGATGTGGAAAAAATGCTGTAAAGTAAGAATGCTTTCAAAAATAGACATGTTAACAGTTTATATTTATGAATTAACAAAATGTAAATTGAGTGAACTGAAGAAAAATCTAAATCAAATCAATATTTAGTGTGACCACCCTTTGCCTTCAATAGTTCTTAATGACTTTCACTGTATGTTTGGGCTCGTTGTCATGAATAAATTTGGAGTCAATCAGATGCATCCCTGATGGTATTGCATGATGGCTAAGTCTGTACTTATTTTTCTGCAACCCAGTTCCTGTGTTTTTGTGCATAGGTGAGTCGTTTCCACATAGGTGAATCGTTTCTTTTTGGCCGCAAGTCTTCCATGAAGGCCACTTCTGACCAGACTTCTCCAGACAGTAGATGGGTGTACCAGGGTCCTGCCAATTCTGATTGACATTCTGGCCGACTACTGCGTCTACGGTCCCCAATGTTGCCCGTTTCTTTGTGCTTCTTCAAAAGAGCTTGGACAGCACATCTGGAAACCCCTGTCGGTATTCAAATGTCTGCCTGGGAGAGACCTTGCTGATGCAGTATAACTTCCTTGTGTCTTGTTGCTGTGCTCAGTCTTGCTATGGCGTATGACTTTCACAGTCTTGTCTTCAGCAACCTCACCCTGTTAGCTGAGTTTGGCTTTTCCTCACCCAGTTTTATTCCTCCTACATAGCTGTTTCTGTTTCAGTTAAAGAGTGTGTTTCAACCTAAATATGGAATTGATGATCATTAGCACCTGTTTGGTATAATTGTATAATCATACACCTGACTATACGCCTACAAAATCCTTGACTTTGTGCAAGTGTACCTAGAAGAATTTATGCTGTTTTGAAGGCAAAGGTTGGTCACACAAAATACTGATTTACATTTTTGATTTTTTGTTCCCTCACTTTGCATTTTGTTGACTGATAATTTCTAATAACATGTCTATTTTTGAAAGCATTCTTACTTTACAGCATTTTTTCACACGTGCCTAAAACTGTTGCACAGTACTGTAACTGCTTCCGATAGCCCCAATATGTCCTAAAATAGAGAATAAAATAGCTTGGCTATGACTTTCTTAAAACAATTCAATGTGTTTAAATATCATAGAGAGATCATATTGAACATTTTTAATAACAAATAAATATTAAAAATAATTATTGAAATATATTGATTTTTCAAGATATATTGACAAAATCAATATTTTCTTCATAAAAGCAGCCCAAGAAAAAGAAGGCCATGCACTGCTGGTCCCAGGCCCAAAAAAAGTTTGAAAATGCCTGATCTATGTAAAAGGATCAAATGTGATGTTATTAACATGGTAATTAACAGTTGGGTTTCAAACCTGCAACTACAAATCATTAGTTACTCAGTGGAATAACATGATCTGTACTGTAGTAATAATAATCAGTAGTGAATGTGTAATAATGATGTTGTTACTATAGTTATTACTGTGTTAGTAAACTTTAAAAGAATAATTTTTTACAGATTAAATTTTATTTTTGTTTGATTTTATTTTTAAGAATTGCCATGGGTGCCAAGAATTTTAACACCAACAATGTTTTGTTTGTTTTTCTTTTACAACAAAATCTACTAAATAAATAAATCTCAATAAACTAATATTTTTAGCTTTATATAATTTGTATCTACCTATTTCACGCAGTATTTTGTGCTCATCTTTATCAACTGTTTTGGAGGTGACTGCATTACTGGCATCTATGAATTTGACCCAACCATCATTCAAATTATTTAGTGGTTTAACACACACATAAATGTGGGTAAATACATTGTGGGCCTGTAACAGTTAAAAAATTATTATGGATTTTATGAATGTCCACCTTGTACAGCGTTCTTCTTCACTCCCCACTCTGCTTTCCATCGACCTCTCTACCGTATCTATTGCAGTCATTCTATAACTAAGCCACTCTGGAACAAGTCCCTAATTCTGGAACCTTTCTGTTATTCTGGAACTAGCTCATTACTTTGGAACTAACCTATCACACTAGAACCAGACAACCATTCTACCATCTACCACTGTACTAAACTCTCCAAACTAGATAGCAAAGTGCTAAACTCTAAACTTTTAAACCATCCTCTGTGCTATCAAGATGACTCAGCCCTGAGCAAAAATCTTTTATTCTGTTCTGTCTGCATACGAAGAGTGTGGAGTTCTTGACACTTTTTCATATCCCATTATTGTATGGGAAAAGTGTCAAACCTTTCTTACACATTCACACCCCATTAGCAAAGGGAACATTGGCTTCCTGATTAATACTCTCCTTGACGTCAAGGGGGAGTGAGTCAAAAAGGTGGTCCTCCACTACCAGGCAGTTCCTTCTGAGGAGGCGACACTGGCCTAGCTGGGTGGGAAGGCGGTCAAGACAGTTTCCCTTCAGCTCCAAGTTTGTTAGCTGCACCAGATAGCCAATCTTCTCTGGAAGGGCAGATATACAGTTGTGTCCCAGATATAGTGTCTTTAGTTTGGTGCACTTGAACAGCTGCTTGGGTACCACCTCCACCTTGTTGCCAGTTATGGCAAAGTGTTGAAGGTTCTGCATGAATCCAATCTCCAGAGGGATTACCACTATGGAGTTGTGGCTAACATCCAAATACCTCAGCTTGAGCAGGTTAAACAAAGGTACGGGCAGAGATTCAAGTTTGTTGTGCGAAAGGTAGAGGGACTCTAGATTTTTAACATGGCTTATGGATAATGGAATGGTGATGATTTTATTGTGCCACAGTTTAAGGCAAATCAGCCTATTGAGGTGCTGAAAGCTGATGACCTCCTCAATGGTACGAATGTTGTTGGATTTCAGATCCAGCTCCTGTAGGTTGGCCAGACTGAAAATAGCATGAGGAATCCTTTCCAGTTCACAGTTGTGAAGCTCCAGTTCAGCTAGGTTCATCATTTTCTTTAAACTGTTCAGTACCAGGAGTTTAGTACCATCATTATGTATCACCAGCTTGATCAAGTGTGGAGACAGGTCTGTTATGTTGGTTGGGACCTTTGTCAAGTTACTTTTTAGATGCAAGATTTTCAGATGCCTCAGGTCTCGGAGAGATTCTAATCCGATCATCTTGTTGTTTTCAGAATTGAGATTCCCGACCAAATACAGCTCCCTCAGGCTTTTCAAAAGGTATACCCAGGTGGGAATCTCCGCCACATCCGTAAACTTGACATGAAGGCAACGGAGGTGGTCGCGAAGGAAACTGAATGCTGTCTGCTCCACTTTAGCAGGACAATGGTAGAAGTGAAGCTCTTGAAGGTTGATCATCTGTGAGATCTTGGCTGTTATTCTGGCCTCTGGAATCAGCTCCAGCTTCAAGATCTCAAGATCAGTCAGGTCAAAGACAGCATCTGGCAGACCTGACAACATGAAGAGATGCAGCTCCAGTTTGTCCTGAGCGTTGCGAGTTACGTGCTGTCTGAGTTTCTCAAAGGTCCACTCGTGATTTAAACTAATCTCCCGCAGCTTGTTCTCACTGACTTCAGAGAGGAAGACGCCGAAACGCTTAGAGTACAGCTGGTCATACTGATCCACCATGTGCAAGAGAAACGCAAAGTCATTCTTTACATCAGGAATGTCACTGAAGCTGCTCTCCTCTCTGACTTTCTCGAAAGAGTACTCCTTAAGAGGTCGTCGAAACAGCCAGAAGAGGGTGTATATACAGATAAGGCCATATATACAGACAAGGGAAATATAGCTGACAAGCAGCTTACGTAACATAAAAGCCATATTATGTGTACATTGGAATTTAGCATACCCAGTCAAATGTTTTATGTCAGGCTCACACACATGGTCAAAGTCAATTGCAGCAACAAATGTCATTGTGTAACATAAGATTAAAATGAATTTTACTGTTTTGATTACTGTTTGGGCAACATAGAGCTTGTAGATCAAATCACTGTCTTCTACATGGGCACGGAACTTCCTAACCTTTTCAAATAGAGCCTTGGCCTGCTCTCCATCTTTCTTGTCCAGTATGGTCATGCATGGGACTTCAATGACAGGCTTATCAGCAGTGAACTTGACCCCAGATTTAGCCAGCATTGGGGTGGACTGGTTAGGACTTCCCTCTTCACTGCTGGTTGAGAAATGTTTTGGTAGGGAATGGGCACCAATGAGCCTTTGCTTATTCTCCTCTGAGTCCTCACAGGCCGTTTCTGACAATGCCTTGGTCGTCCAAGGAGACTCAAAACATTTGCCTAATATTCCCACAAAATGCTCTATTTTTGAACTAGTCTTAGGATATTTGAACCAAAAGTTGCTGCTGACCATGAGCACAATGGTGTGTATGAGAGCGAGGTATGGGAAGTATTTAGAGTACCATGGCAGGGCGACATGGTAGCACATTTGATTGACAAAAACATACTGCTGAAAGTCCAGGTTTGTCCTGACGCCTGTGGGCAGAGGTTGATGTCTAAGACCACCAAACTGTGTGAAGTGAATTTCCTGAACAACACTATCTGGTAGATCCTTAGTAATTAGGGGTGCAGCAGCTAGCGTCACCCTACTCCCTCCATTTCCTGCCCCAGAACCAGACCCCTCTGCTGGCTGCAGAGTTGTGAAGCCACTGTCCTCTGCAGCTGGTTCCAGGACAGGAAGACAAACCACTTGGTCTTTGGTTAACTGCATAGTTCCAGAAAAAATGGCGAGCATCAGCATGACGACACCCAGGTAGTCCATAAAGACATCCCACCATGGTTTCAAGATACGATAGGTTGGCTGGATGTCATTCAGGGCGGCTACCTCTGTGAGAGTAAACATCACTGCAACAGAAACAGAAAACAAATTAATTAGCTTAAAACTGTGAATTAAAGGTGGAATACACATTAGGTGTCACTGTCCTCCCCAGCAGCATTGTTTTTTTATGTTTTTTGAGTAATAGCTAATGTATAGAATAAAACCCACGCATGCAAAAGGATATTTCTCACAACAAATATATTACAGGCCTAATATACAATTCTGTATAGATCAGATCATACTACTTCGGTTTTGCCAGCAATAATGGCAGGCATTTTCTTCAAAAACTTCCCTGAAAAGCTGAAGTTTGTCAAAATGCCTGCAACTACTTTTTTCACACATGGGCGTACAGGAGCATTCAGTGATGCTTACCGTGGTTCACCATATAAATGATATACTGTATGGTGCACATATCTGGATTAGGGTCCTGTAAGCAGTCCTGCAAGCCACACCGAGACCGCGCTGGCTACATCTGCTCTAAGAACCACCCCAAAAAACTGACAGATGTTGTTCCACAACACAACCCACCTGAATAGATTTAGCTCCGAAAGCCAAACAATTACCAGCAAAACATTTTTTATTAATGCCCACAGAAAACTAATCTGTCATTTCCTAACTTTAATCTACTGTATCAACTTGATTTGCAAATATGCTTCTTTGAACCATTTCACTTAACAACGCTATGTACTTTATGCTCATGCAGTTCAAATAACACACGCCTACCTGCTTCCGCAATTTGTCGTCTGTCCATCCATGATCATAATCGCAGGGCCAAAGATTTAGTTAGTTCATTCATGGACTGACAAAACCTTTTCTTTGATATATTTATCTCACTTGTTGGGTTCACTTGGAATATGAGAGTGCTCCTGTTGAATGTGATATTAGACAAGGGGTCCCAGGTCCAAGTTAGAAAAACACTGATATACCTCATATCCAAGTAGTACTCAAGTCCATGGACTCTTTTGTGTTGATCAGAGGCAAAACCTCCTGATTAAATTCATTCTGATTTCATGTTGTAACCCAATTAATTGTGGAAAAGTCCCATGGAGAAATACTTTGGAGAGCCAGTGTAGTTAGATGACTATCATGCAGTCTATAAGCCTAATGGTTAGAACATTGAGCCAGTAACTGAAAGTTTGCAGATTTGAATCTTGAGCACAAGGTGAAAAACCTGTCAATGAGCAAGGCACCTAAATCTAGTTGATCCTGTAAGTTGCTTAAGATATAGAGTTATCATTATCTTAAGTGGTTAATTAAGTGGTTCTCAAACTTGGGCCAGGGACCCCTTGTCTAATAACACTACGGTGGCCGAGACATTATTTCAGACTCGGATTTAGCCACAGGGACTCATGACTCAGCTTTGGATTCGAGCACAGTGAACTCGACTAGAACTCAAGGTTTAGTGACTCAACTACATCTACAATAAACAACAACAGCTTCTGTCTTCTGAAACCATATTATTTTGTGACAAGTGAGACTTGTTAGATGGAAGGAGATTTCAGTGGATCTTGTGACTCTTTGGGTGTTGGTGGTAAGTTATGTGGATGCCAGTCAAATTTGATCAGAGAAAGTGCTGAAATCCAATGGAAATTAATGGGTACACATTTCAATATTTCTGAGTCAGCGCTTGATGGTGATAAAGTGTGAATCCCAAATGCCACCCTATTTCCAATTCCTAGACACCCTATAGGGAAAAAATGTTACATTTAAGACGCTGACCTAGCCTTGCATAACAACATTGAGCCCCTGACGGTGGCATTGCTTTAGAGACGAAACTGAAATCCTGAGCAAGCAGAAAGGTAGATCTAGCAGTTATATTGTTTACCCGTTGCATCTTCAAGATGTCATTTAACGTGTGTTTGGTTTTCAAGATATCATACTAAAGTTATCACAGCATCATAACATATCTTATTATATCATATACATAATCAGTGGATTAAAACTTGTTATAAGTGTATAATTAACCATTTTCCAATTTTGTCAGACAGTAAAATATATATATACACCTCAAAACTAAGAGAAAGGAAAATAAATAAGTTCATAGTGTATTCAAGAATATCTAGGACATGCAAAGCATTGATATAAGTAGTAACTACTGTAGCTTATCAGCTGGGGTTGTGTCCAGCTGTTTCAAAACAGTTTGAATGTGACTAATTTTGCAGGAGGTAGCCTTGTAGATTTTTTTGCATTTATATGCTTTTTCAATTAAATTAATAAACTAATAAAATACAGAAATATAATAGATTTAGTATTTGTTCATGAATGTTAGAATCGTTAATCCCATTCAGTGATTAGGAGACAGAACCTAGCAAGCTGAAGATAAATTGTTTAGCCTATCTTCGCTAGGACCCGAAATTTGAGGTGGGACGACGTCACTTGCATTCCACACAGCATCCCACAAGGTCTGAAGTGGCCATGTTTGGCTTGGCTACACTGAATACTATACGCTACTGTATCCACAACTCAAACTTATGAACTAACAAGCAAATACAGTAGCTAGATTTAAAATATGCCTGTTTCACTTTGCTATATCACAGATAAGACTAAACAATGCACTCTATAAATCAACTAGGCTATTGATTATTGGTACTATATTATGAAAACCTCTGCTACTTAGGCTACTATATGCGCTCCAAAAATGTTTTTTCAGGCTACCCCTATATATCGTAATTTACAATTGTCTAACCACCACCACTTTGATTTAACATGATTGCTAATGTCTGCCTGTGCATGTGAATGTATTACCGTAGCCAACATTGCATTTCTAAAGACAGTATCTTTATGTCTACGTTTACTTTGAAAAGACGAGAACAATGTGTATTAAAGAAATCCAGCAGAACTGGATATATCCAGCATCTCGACTGTTCACAGGGCGCACGCACCGGTTGACAGTGGCGTATGATTCGTTTAAGTGGGCTCTGATGTGACACAGCATTTCTCGTAACAGAATAATTGGGACGTCCAACTCTCTGACGTCATCTCTGAAGATGAAATGTAAAAAAGGTTATGGTAGGGATGGGTAAGCGTTATGTGTAGTGTTGTGGTAGGGGTTAAGGTCTGGCTTTAGTAGGCTACACTACAAAAAAGCTAAGAATATATAGGCTACAGCTAGGCCTACTCTTGATTTCAGGACACGATATTATATAGCAGCCCTAGCTTAATATATAGTATCATTGGTGCATTCTCTTGCATTACTTTTCTTAATGATTGGGTTAATTTTCCTTTGTTACAATATAGCCTATGGTGCCTGAACAGCTAAGGCATTGAATACAATTATTTACACAATGTTTTCTGAGAGACATGACTCACCTTCAAATTAATTTAGGCTATACGTCCCGCTGCCTCGATACTTCAGACAAAAAATGATAATTTTCGCTACGTTCCATGATTCGATAAGGTAAACAAAGACGAAAAGCTTCATATCTATTCAACCGGATTGCTGGACTGACAATAAGCAGATTAAAAGACTTTGGTTCTGTTTCCTCCATAGCGACATGCTGCGGCCATGTATCTTGGTTGCACCATGCGTAGCAGTAGGGATGTGCAGTTCTCGAATGATTCAGAATGAATCATTTTACTGATTCTGAGTCATGATTCTTTTTCATTTTAATGATTCTATCATTTTAGTCGTTCGTTTGAATTGCTGGCCGAGCATGATTCTGGTATCGATTCCAGCGACTCGGACCAAGAACGGCCCCTTGTGTCAATTATGTGGGCGCAGAATAATAGAACACGCTCTAGTCATCATAGAATAAGAATACATGTTTAGAACTACTGGCCGAACGCATGACGCAAGAATGAATCAAATTAATTTATTATTTAATGTTATTATAGACACATATTGATAAAACCAAAACATACACAGAACCTCAATACAGAGGACTTGGGTGTCTGGTGCCATGCTATACCAAGCCGTTAAACACGTGAAATAATGAGTAGATCCCAAGCATTCCATGGTAGACGCTCAAAAAAGATCCAGGGAAATATATAGCCTACTGTATTATTGATCCACTTGTTGTCTACATGTTTTAACAAGGAAAGAGGAATTTCAAGATGCTAGGTTACTATAGGCTCCTGCCTGTACGGACTACTTAATTTATTTGCAATAAACTGATGCACATTCTAAAAATATGCTTTCACTTCATTATGTCATTATGGGCTATTGTGTGTGGACTGATGGCAAATTAAATAAAAGTAATTAATTATAAATGACGTCTAACACAACAAAATGTGTAGAAAGTGAAGGGGTCTGAATACTTTCCGAAGGCACTGTGCTGTAATGGTACAGTTCTTGAATTGCACTGTCTATGCACTAACTGAAAAAGGGAACTAGTTAAAATTCTATTAGAAACCTTCTGATACAAACTGTTTTGTTTCCATCCTTTAAAATCAAAGCATAATAGCTTATTCCTGTAACTCAGTGTTGACAGACCCATTACATGGCTTAGTATCTGTTGCATTTAGTTTTTTCTTTCAATAATAACCTTCTCAACCAGATAAAGGGGAGGTTGGTGGTCTGTATTCTTAGTGACCTGAATTTGTCACTGAGAAGTGAAAACCTGCGGATACTTGGCACTCCATGGAATGAGTTCGATACCTCTGTGATTGACATATTACCCAACCTGCCAGAAGAAGAGGTTAAGAAGGACATGCAACCCTGTTCGATACCCACCAAACCAAGATGGTGCTGAGACAATTAGCATGTAGGCAGTACTGTATATTCTTAGGTGTCCTTCAGTCAAAAATTACATTCTCAACATATTGTGTGGCAGGTGGTGGTGGTGGTGTTAAGGAGACAATATAATTTTCAGAATCTCATAAAATGGAAAATGATGTAGGTATTTATTAAAGGGTTGATTATTCTGAATGCTGTGTCTGTGTCCCATTCAGAATGCCACTGGGTTCTCTCTAGCATATCCTTCATGAATCAAGCCATGTGTTTGTTGGCCAAACAAATGCTGCATAACACAAATATGGTTGTTGTCTCGGACTGGGCAGCTAGCCAAGGAACTTGGAACTAAGACGTTAGAGAACTTCTGTTGAATGAACAAAGGCCAAAGATATGAATTATTCTTTTGTTTGATAATTATTAAGGGAAATTCAGTATGACTGATACATTTCTTTCTCTAAATAGACATATACAGGCTTCTGCCCCTATGACTTAAACAGTCTGCCTTATTAATTACATATACTGTCTGTCTATGATCATTACTGATGATCATTACTAAAAAACACACATATACACCAATCAGCCATAACATTATGACCAACTGCCTAATATGGTGTAGGTCCCACTTTTGCTGCCAAAACAGCCCTGACCCATTGAGGCATAGACTCCACTAGACCTCTGAAGGTATGTTGTGTTATCTGGCACCAAGATGTTGGGGCCTCCATGGATCGGATCTATTCGTCCAGCACATCCCACAGATGCTTGATTGGATTGAGATCTGGGGAATTTGGAGGCCAAGTCAATACCTTGAAATCGTTGTTATGTTCCTCAAACCATTCCTGAACCATTTTTGCTTTGTGGCAGGGTGCATTATCCTGCTGAAAGAGGCCAATGCCATCAGGGAATACCGTTGCCATGAAAGGGTGCACATGGTCTGCAACAATGTTCAGGTAGGCATTACGTGTCAAAGTAACATCCACATGAATGGCAGGACCCAAGGTTTCCCAGCAGAACATTGCCCAAAGCATCACACTTCTTCCGCCGGCTTGCCTCCTTCCCATAGTGCATCCTGGTGCCATGTTTTCTCCAGGTAAGTGACGCACACGCGGACCAGGCCAACTTCTTCCATTGCTCCGTGGTCCAGTTCTGTTGCTCACGTGTCCATTGTAGGCACTTACGGCAGTGGTCACAAGGGTTAGCATGGTCACCCTGACTGGTCTGCGGCTACGCAGCCCCATACGCAAAAAACTGCAACGCTTTGTGTGTTCTCACACCTTTCTATCAGTACCAGCATTAACCTTTTCAGCAATTTGAGCTACAGTAGCTAGTCTGTTGGATCTGAACACACAGGCCAGCCTTCGCTCCCCACGTGCATCAGTGAGCCTTGGCCACCCATGACTCTGTCGCCAGTTCACCGCTTTTCCTTCCTTGGACCACTGTTGATAGGTACTGATCACTGCAGACCGGCAACTTCCTACAAGGGCTGTAGTTTTGGAGATGCTCTGACCTAGTCGTCTAGCCATCACAATTGGTCCGTAGTCAAAGTTGCTCAGATCCTTACACTTGCCCATTTTTCCTGCTTCTAACACTTTAACTTTGAGGACAGAATGTTCACTTGCTGCCTAATATATCCCACCCACTGAAAGGTGCCATGATAACGAGATTATCAGTGTTAGTCACTTCACCTCTCAGTGGTCATAATGTTATGGCTGATCGGTGTGTGTGTGTATATATATATATATATATATATATATACAGTGGATATAAAAAGTCTACACACCCCTGTGAAAATGCCAAGTTTTTGTGATGTAAAAGAATGAGACAAAGATAAATCATGTCAGAACTTTTTCCACTTTTAATGTGACCTATAATGTGAACAATTCAATTGAAAAACAAACTGAAATCTTCTAAGGGGAAAAATGAAAAATAAAAACCTTACAATAACCTGGTTGCATAAGTGTGCACACCCTCTTATAACTGGAGATGTGGAGCTGTGTCCAGAATTAACCAATCACATTCAAATTCATGTTAAATAGAAGTCATTACACACCTGCCATCATTTAAAGTGACTCTGATTAATCATAAATAAAGTTCAGCTGTTCTAGTAGGATTTTCCTGACATTTTCTTAGTTACATCTCAGAGCAAAAGCCATGGTCCGCAGAAAGCTTCCAAAGCATCAGAGGGATCTCATAGTTGAAAGATATCAGTCAGGAGAAGGGTACAAAAGAATTTCCAAAGCATTACCATTGAACACAGTGAACAGAGTCATCATCAAGTGGAGAAAATATGGCACAACAGAGACATTACCAAGAACTGGACGTCCCTCCAAAATTGATGAAAAGACGAGAAGAAAACTGGTCAGGGAGGCTTCCAAGAGGCCTACAGCAACATTAAAGGAATTGCAGGACTTTCTGGCAAGTACTGGCTGTGTGCTACATGTGACAACAATCTCCCGTATTCTTTATATGAATGGGCTATGGGGTAGGGCGGCAAGATGGAAGCCTTTTCTTACAAAGAAAAACATCCAAGCCCGGCTGATGTTTGCAAAAACCAACATCAAGTCCCCCAAAAGCACGTGGGAAAATGTGTTATGGTCTGATGAAACCAAGGTTGAACTTTTTGGCCATAATTCCAAAAGGTATGTTTGGCGCAAAAAACAACACTCCACATCACCCAAAGAACACCATACCCACAGTGAAGCATGGTGGTGGCAGCATCATGCTTTGGGGCTGTTTTTCTTCAGCTGGAATCGGGGCCTTAGTCAGGGTGGAGGGAATTATGAACAGTTCCAAATACCAGGCAATTTTGGCACAAAACCTTCAGGCGTCCGTTAGAAAGCTGAAGATGAAGAGGAAGTTCACCTTTCAGCACGA
>JACXGI010000478.1:0-35376 GCA_016801175.1 Esox masquinongy
GGGGATGGGTGACAGGCACTGGTCACCCATCCCCAAAGGGGGATGGAGGGGGGGCCCGGGATGTCTCCTGACCCCCCCCCCTCCCCCCTCGGGGATGGTAGACGGGCACTGGCCAGCCATCCCCAACGGGGGAGTGGAGGTCAGGGATGTCTCCCATCCATTTGCAACACTATCATGCTGCAGGTTCCAACAATAAATTGGCACAGAAGAGCATACCACAAATACAGAGGGCCAAATTTTTATTAACAATTCTTTACGAAAAAATATGCATTCAAACAGTACACAGTACATAGTCGTCTGATATGGTTTGCGTAACAATATCATTTTTAGGGTAAAATGTTTTTGGTCTTCCCTGTTCCTAAAATGGTGATATATCAAACATGCAACACTGCAGGAAAACCCAACATCATACGGAATAATTACGCAACACTGAACTAAACATGGAGAATGAGCTAGAGCCAACTTGCAACATTTCAACTTTACTGCAACAGAATGCGTCACACTGCAGTTTCACAAATCTTTCAGGACATTTATTACTCGGCTCAATGGGTTCCAACAACAAATTGATACACAAGGGCATATACTGTAGGTACAGAGAGTGAATTGTGGCTATTCAAACGAAAAACCTGCTAAGTTTTACAATTTGTTAAATGCATGGAATGAAAGTATATGCTCCAATGTTGAATTCTCAATTCATGCAGTAAATTTCAACAGACAGATTGCATGGTCTTACAAGGGAGCTCGTTGCTCGAGGCCAGTTTGTTCCTATTCACAGCACTCTCCTCGGTCAGCAGGGTGACCGTGGGGACCTTGACACGTTGGACTCGTCGTCTGGGGCGCTGACATCAAGGGAGCCGGAGTCCTTGCTGAACAACTCATCCTTCTTCAGCATGCTCTGAAAGAAAATGGACACAGGATGGTTGAGAGGCTATCATCAGACATGATTGTGTTGGAGCATTTCTATGACTTCTTACCGTCAGATTGTTGATTTCCTCCGAAAATACTCCTATCTGCCTCACAGTACCTTCTGAGTCCTCCATCTGGGAATACAGAATGTTCAAGGGCATTTCACCTTCTAGTCAGCTCATTGGAGAGCTCTAACCCCCAACACGTTTTTAAAGTTAAGCCTTATTGAGGAAGGGGCTACAAAAAGCATGGCAGTCCCAGCCACCCCTACCTGCTCCAGCTGATCCAGGTCATCTTCGTAGAGCCTAAGGCCACTCTGGAAGCAGGTGCTCTGGGGCATCTCTACATCCATGGGACACACATACTCCTCACTTTCCTCCTGACGCTTCTTCCGCATGGTCCCAAAGCCACCAAACGACAGCCTTCTGGGCTGGAGAAGGGAGTGAGACAGGCCTTGGTCAGAGACAGACAAGGGGCCTTGTCCCTACAGTGTTAGAAACACAGCCTAGTCTCCTTTCCTTGCTGACCACCAAACTGACAGACAATATCGTAAACATCTATGGTCGTGTGGGAAACGACGTGAAAGGAAGCCATCTTAATGTTTTGGTCCACAACATACCTACAATGGTAACCCCCAATCTGTGAGGTTACCACTTAATTGGAGTACAACTACTGAACAGGGTGGGGTACCTCATCAACTGTCACTAAATGAGAAAGAAACCAATCCCGGTTAAGTTAGTGTGCCTTACCTTGACCTTTGCTGTGGCCGTAAGAAGAGAGTAGTCAGGGTTCTCCAGGCACTGTTGTTTGCTGCGCTGGGCCTCGGAGCCAACCAGCATGTGGAAGTGGGTGGCCAAGTGTCGGCGTAGAAGAGTCTTGTTGGGAGGGATGTTGAGCAGGAGGGCCAGGGTCTCCACGTTGAAGCGAGGCTCCAGCACCTGAGATGGAGACATGGACACTACGAGTCAGAAACAGACAGGTTGAAACTGTATCCACCATAAACGGAGTAGGACAAACCAAGTGAAACTACGGCTTACCATGAGACCCCCGTGAACACCACTGCCCCTCAGGTTAGGAGCATACTCGGCTAAATCCGCCGACCTCAGCCACTCCATCACTCTGTGATTGGTCCACTGGGAGATCTCTGCTGGTGTGATGTTGTTCTGGGGAGAGTTTTTCTGGAGAGTTAGTTTCAAAAACTGAAGTGCCTTTTCTCACCATACAAATAACACTCCAAATCAACTGTGGTGAAGTGAAAGGCCTTGGCATGTTTCTGGTGAACATGAAACAGGGAATGTATAGCAAATCTAAATTCTGTACTGATTGTGATTCTATTGCGATTTGATGTTCCAGACATTGGTCACCATGCATCTGCAGCATAGAGAGTGTGGGGGCATTTGTTTTTACAAATCAATATTCAGAGTCAGACATTTCCAAAAAGAATATTGCAATAACACTGCGCTTCGTTTTTATAGACAACATAGGGGGACACAGTCACTTGTGTCCAAACTTTTGACCAGTAATGTATCTATTAACACAGTCGCAAAAGTTATTTTAGAAAACCTAGAGGTTTTTCTTTATTAAAAGCTTGGGGTTCTTTTTTTATTCAACCACGTCACATTTGTAAGCTAGCTTTGGCGTCGGAGTTCATATGCTTCCGGAATTGAATAACTACCATATAGAAAAGAAAATGGTTCTCATTTCATCAGTCTCCCCTAATAATTCATACAGTACCTCGTCAGAGGGCCTTCTGCGGAGGCAGTTGGGCTCGTAGAAGTTCAATCGGAGGACTTGGATTGCTCTCTTGATGCTTAGGTGGTGAAGCACACTACCCACCTTCAGAGACAGCAGGTCATCCTAGGGAGGTAAAAGGACAATGACTAACTCACTTTCAGTTGGAAACAAAAGGAGACGTTCTATGATCCCCAGGATTTAAAACTCTGACACGGTTCTGTTTTGATACCTGCCCTGTTCGATGTCATACTAAAACTCACCACCGTCATGTAGTGTAGCATTCTCCCATCGACCTTCCCTTCCTCAAACTGGCTTTTATACTGGGGCAAGCCAATATCATCCAGCCATCCTTGGAAACGACAAACAATTAGTAAAACAACAAAAGGTTCCATATTCCCTTTTTTCTTTGGAACAGGTTTAACTCTGAGGCTATGGTCAGCATTCACTCACTGGTCACCCAGTTGTGGTCCAGCTTGCCCTTGCCATCCCCCTCGTCCAACCCCAGGGCTTGGAGAGCCAACTGCAGTTTCTTCCTGTGCAGGGGGTGTTTGATCCCCAACTCCTGTTGCCACAGAAACACGTCGGGCTTGTTTAAGACATCGATGCGGTAAAAGGGTAAACTGAATACACCGTCGGTAATTCGCCCGGGGTGTCCTACCTTATCCAGGTCATGCTGGGAGGCCTGCAGGAGCGTCTCCCCTGATCGGATCCATTGCTGGGCTTGAGCCACGTGCAGCCCCAGGCCCAGCTCCTGCAGCCACACGCATACCTCCTCCCTACTCCACTGTGCAAACGGAGCGTCCACATTCCTGATGGAAGACCAGGAAGACCTTTGTGGTAACCAGTACACTGTCAGTGAGTCAGTCATACACAGCCAGCCCCTCTGACAATATCCTAATCTATGAACCAGTGATACGGTGCCTTCAAAAGACACTTATGAAACATTCCTCCATACTCGTCAGATCGCATGCACGCACACCCTGCGGGGATCCCCCCCAAAAGGGGCTCCACATACTTCTGCTGCATATCACGTGACCAGCCCAGTCTGGGCCCAGCAGTGGCTCTAACACCTCCCCTCCTGAACGCCGTCTCTGTCTGGTCCATGTCTAATGAGGTGGATTGGCTTCTTTTCAGCCTGGAGGGGTTAGACCAAAACACAAAAACCCTGCAATACTCCTGTCACATTAAACAGCTTTTAATAAAGCAACAGTTCCATGAAAAAAAAAAGCTTTACCTAATTTTGTTGCCTACCATTTTCACACCTCCTAAAGTTATGGAACATAGGGAAAATTTTGACCACCTGCCAAAGAACTTCTTGAATCCTCTGGACTTCTTCTTGGCCTCAGGTGAAGGTAGGGTCTGGATGCTTTCTCCGACTTGGGTTTTCAGTGGCGGCGCACCAGCCAAGTCCAAGTGGTCTGTACCCTTACGTTCTGTCTCAGCTGGACCCCTCCCCCCCATAAAGAAAATTAGATTGATAGCAGCCATCTGACATATCCCACCATCACCTCTAGAGGCCCCCCTCATCAGCCTCCTACGACAACAGCACCACAAAGACACAGAACTACTCAAAAGCATCACAATTCAATCCACACATACAAAGGATTTGCTGGCATGAATTGCAAATCCATACACTTAATTGTAAGACAAATTGTAGGACAAGTCGCAGAGTTAAGTGGCAGATTGTGTCATGAATAAGGGTCAACTAGATATGATTTAAAAGGGGGAAGGAAGTGACATGCACATAAAGGTGACCATCTAAAGACAACCCAGTTTTATAAAAGAAATGCATAGGAAAGATGAAGCTGGGGATTCTTCAGATAACAAGATGAGCCAAAGAGCCAGAAGAGATGTTCAGAAACAGGAAAGTGTTTTTGTTCAGTCTATGCTGTCTGTATGGTCATTGTTGTGTTAGTATTATCACTACACACATGCAGCTGGGTTCTCATGAGTTGTAAATCTGCAGGCCCGGCCCAGCCCTGGCCACCAGACTGCTGTACCTAACATAGGGGTACTGGCAATCACGTCATACTGTACCATAGAGGACACGAGGACATAACGTGCTGTACCATAGAGGACACAAGGACATAACGTGCCATACGGAAGAGGGAACAAGGACAATGTGCCATACACAAGAGGGAACAAGAACATAATATACAGTATGGTCCTTTAATCATGAATATATGCTTTTTACCCTAGGCTTCAAAGACAGCAAGTTGCAAGTGAGGGCTACACTTTTGGTGCTGTTGAATGAAGCAGTATCTCCTCTATTGCCCACCAGTATTTAGCCCATAACTGTCTGAAAATGTCAAATGATCAGAGCACTGAACTGTTTCGGTTTGTGGCTTTCAAAGAGGGGTGACAGTAAGGTTGCATCTTGTGTATCTGCGTGGGCTGGCAATTCTCCAGTCCTGGAAGAGGTGCGCAGCCATGCATGCAAACAGCTTTGAGGGAACGTTGTCAGGGACATGACATACAGC
Source organism: Esox masquinongy (assembly GCA_016801175.1). Lineage (NCBI taxonomy): Eukaryota > Metazoa > Chordata > Actinopteri > Esociformes > Esocidae > Esox > Esox masquinongy. The sequence continues at coordinate 5,121 of JACXGI010000478.1, forward strand.
CCCCAGTGAGTCAGACAGAAACACACGGCTACATAGATATTGGAGAACCAACACAAAGGTGACGATAGTTTGAAACAGAAATTGGGGTGATTTGAGAGGATAGGAATTTAAAACCCATTCTTCATGGAAAACCAAGACTCACAGTAAACCTTATCCACCTTTCTGTCCCTCCTCATGGTGACACTCACCCAGATCACCCAGACTCACACTGGATGTTGTCTTGCCTCCACGCATCTTGAAGAAACCACGTCCGAACGAGGAGCGGGCCTTCTTAGACCCAAAACGTTCATTACCGGTGGCTTCAAAGGGTGAGGTCACTGGGCGGACAGGGTCCTCCTTGGTATCTCTCTACAAAATGTTTATGCAAACTGATTAGGAACAAAAAAATTACAAAAAAATAATATTCATACAGTATTGTGAAACTGTCTTAGACCACCTGTGAAAATGTAAGCTATTTATCTGGTCAGTAGGTGTTGTCTGTAAAGCACTTAATATTGGACTACATACAAATAAAAATGAACACAAAAAGTAACAAAAATGTGTACAGATAATTTATATCCTGTGAGATGGCTGTAAGAAATGTCAAAGAAACTTGAAGAAACTCAGCATGTTGAAGACAGTACTAACAGGTCACTTCCCAGGAGAAAAGAAAATGTAGTGAAGTGTTTGCTAAGCTACAGTCAAAATACACTTCAACTATGCGAAGTCTTACAAGAAATTGCCACCTTTGACTAATGTACCCTAAAACTTTGTGAAGGTGATTAAGAGGTACTTGGAGCGTAAGTCTGCAGATGTTGAACACAGTATTACACGAACACAGTATTACACTGGCCACCTCAGAAACATGACCTCAACCTAATGAAGTTGTGTGGGATCACTTTGAAAGGTAAAAGAACAAAATGCAATCAGTCACTATAAAAGTTCTAGTAAATCCTGCAAGAACTTGGAAGAATTTAACACAGGACTTGAATAAATTACACGAGTTGATCGAATCGAATCTCTTTTCTATGTCCACACAAAATTCTTGATATTTGTTTTCAAAACAAAAAACATTGTTACTTGTCATTTCAATGTTTGTGTGTTTAATTTTCTATACTGTTCCAAACAGATATACTACAACATACTACAGTCAATGGCTTCAAAACACTTTACAGTAGCACAGTACTGTATTTACATATTTTCTTGAGCTTAGTGAGTCACAATTCAATCTACCAACAGAACCATCTCTATTGCCGTTTCATTTTCCTCCCAGCAGAGGGAGGTCTGGGACCACAACTGTCAGACCCGCCCTAGTTCAGGAATCCTACTATGATCATCCACTCAGCTGATATGGGCTGACAGCCATTTATACAGAGACAGGCAGAGTCCAATGAACCTTCATCCTTGGGCTCAGTGACTAGGGAGAAGAGCCTTCCTTCTGCATGATTGGGGCGTTTGGGAGACATATCCCAATAAAGCTGTAGTGGCTGCCATGTTCAGAGGACAAACGAGCCCAGTGGCTCAAATGTTCTGGGAGTCGGGTGCGAAAACCAGGGGACACTGGATGTCAAAACGTATGAAGTTGGATTTCAGAAACCATTACTGTATGTACACAAATACCCTCAAAAGCAGAAATCTATACTTTAACCTCATACTATTGTTCTGGTATCAATATTTAACTTTTTGAGTTTGGAGACAAAACAAGAAAATTTGCCTCACTGTCCCAATGTTTTGATTGTCACTCTGGTTAGAAATGTCAAATGAAGCAGCTCCAACCCCACCCTGGGTGAAAGGGGAGAGCATTACCTGCTCAGCGGTGCTGCTTACAGGGCCCAGGCTAGCTGCTGAATGTGGTGGGACTTCTGGAGGACTGTACAAAGAAAGGTTACTATCAGTCTAGACATTTTGATTAAGACACTGGAGAGATAAAACAACAAGTAAAAGCACTATAATATTAAATGGGGGTGTACTTTGTGCAAGAAGCAAGTCTTACCCGCCTGTGTCAAGCGCCAGTATTGGGCTCTTATGCTCTGTCTCGGAAAGCACTGCAACAGAGGGAAACTGGGAAGACGGGAAGAGAAGAGCCAACATCAATCAAAATTCCACTTTGATTACACAATTTTGCAGTCAACAGTTGTCATCTGTCTAGGTTGTTTTGTTGCAGATAAACCAAGACAATAAGCCTGTTGACCATCCTGTGTGTGTGGCAATGTTATGACAGGATAGCTTGTTACCTCGTCATGGCTTCTTCCAGTCTCCTCCCCAACCGCCACTGTGCCCATGTCCGTAACCACGGAGACATGTGTGGAAAGGGATCGGTCTTCCTGGATGTCATCGTAATCATCATCATTCAGTGTATCTGGGGATGATATATGTAGTCAGTGTGACAAAATAGTTTATCGCATTTTTCTACATTCTACATTCTCACCCATATAGTCAGATGAAAGGGAAATTAACAGCATTCATTTAGTTTTAAAAATCATAAGAACATTTTTAAGTAGCATACAATACTGAAAGGATCACAACACTACAATGATCAAGACTGAGGATTAGAAAGCCAGCATGAGAATAAATGATAAGGAAAACCTCAAAACAACAAACCACATCAATGGCCCCCCACAGACCAAACAGTGTGTGTTTGTAAATTCACTGACTGAAAGAACTATTTCCAAATGAAATTATACTGCTAAAAGACTATTACATTGCCCTAAAAGTTAGGTCTCACCTATCATCAAGTCATGGACCTTCTTGTATTTTGTGAGAGCCTCATGAAGCTCATCTATTCTCCGGTCCTGTGGTTGAGGGATAGTAGTTTGATTACACCTAGCATAGACAGGACAAGTAGCTTCACAGCACCACCTTCCTTCCTTCCGCCAGCTTACATTTACACCCTACATAGACAACAGGTCCACAAGGCTGCTAGACAAGAGCAGTCTTCATCAAACACCACAGCCCCATTACCTTGTCGTTGTTGGATGACATCAGAGAATCCAGAGCCGCCTTCATCCTCAGCAAGTCCACATCTGGAAAAACAAGTGGTGTTCCCACACAACCAGACAGACCTGGTCTGGTAAACTGCACATTTACATTTCAGTCACTTTGCAGGCGATCTAATCCAGTGATTACAGAAACCATTAGGTTTATTAACAATCTTGCTGAAGGACAGAGCAGCAGATGTTTCTGTTCTGCCAGCAAACTTCATTACTGGTCAGATACTCCAACCGCTGAGCAAGCTTTGGTACCCACCTTGTCCGGTGAAGTCCAGACCTACATCTAAGTCAAGTTCCAGACACCACTTAACAGGAATTTTTAATTGAATAGTCTTCCTGGTACAAAGGTTTTCCTTGCAGTATATGAGAAATGAACAAGGACAATACATTCTCGAAAGTGAATCCTGCACTATATTGCATTCCTCTTGGTGATAAGAAATTCAGCTGTAGGCTAAAAGTCAAAGATCATGTCTAAACATGTGTGGTATGAAACCTGCAGACATGAAGGCAGGGAAAGGGGTGCACAAACCCCCCCCCCCCTCATATTTTCCCTAATACTTTGTATGTTGTCTATGTGAGTCAGACAGTCTGCAGGAAATATTGCCCTTTCAGGGGGAGATTCTAATGCTTCTGCCTTTTTTGACAGTACATATTAGGTGTGAATATTGATGTGTTATCTTCTGACTTGCCACAACTAAAGTTCCATCATGACAAATAAAGTAATTTAATCAAATGTCTGTCTGGTAGAGTATATGTAACTGCAGAAGAATTAAGAAAAATTAAGTTGAAATATTTATTTTGCAGAGAAACTGACAAAACACCAGTTAAGCCTGAAATAGTATTGCTCCTCGTGAGCATGGAGGCATGGTGAGCACCTTTCTCTCGTCCATGGGTTCTGTCTGTGGTCAGAACTCCCAGCGTAGCCTCATCTCGAAGCCTCCTTAGCTCCAGCTCTCGCTCCTCCAGTTGCTTCTGAAGAATCTGCAGCTCTTCCTTAACGAGAGAGGATAGTGGTAGGGCCCATTCTGACCTAATTAAACTACAGACACATCTGGGCCAATATTCATTAAGGGTAGAAGAGTAGAAGGTTACACTGCAGAGCAAGATCAATTGTCGCTTAGCAGTGCTATTCTTGGACCAGGTACTAACTGTCCAGTCATTATCTAGGAGGGAAAACCAATCCTAGTGTAGCTTAGATGGTAGAGCAAGACAATAGCAAACACCAGCGTTTGTCAGTTTGACTCCCACTGTATGAACAATGTAAGAATGAGGCCAGATTCTGCCAGGACTTGTGTCTTTACCAGGGACCCATACACAAACACGCTGAAAATGTTCCACTATGGCAGAACAGCTCCACTGAGATGTTAATCCTCAGGAGGTCACCCTAGACTTCTGTTCCATTCATTAGTTTCACTTACAAAGCCAGTGGGTTGTTAGTGTCGATGTATATGAAGCGGATCAGTGCAGGACAAAGAAATACTTATATTGTTCATAGCTGCTCAGAAAACTTACAGTCAAAGTGGAAGCGTGGTTAAAGTTGGAAAAGCAGACAGCGCCAGTGGACAGAGAATTGGGACAGGCAGGGGAAGAGCAGAGCCCTGGGGGTTGGTCAATTCCGCACCACACCTCCAGTGAACCTCAACCTACCCAGGTTAGCCCTTTGCAGGGGAGAAGCTAACCAGGCAGGACAAGCAGAGGAGGAAAAAGGGTATGAACCCTGAAGGACAAAAGTGGTCCTAGGAGTGAAAGCAGTGAAATAAATGGGGAATCAAACCATAGACCCCGTACCTACATTACTATAGAGTGACTTGAGCAGTTTGTGGCCCACGTGTCATGCACAATTACATGTGAATAGACTGATCTAAAGTCTTCGTATTGCAGACTGATTTATGACTCACTTTGGTGGATTTAAGTTTCTTCTCACACTGTACTCTTTCATTCTCCATATCAGTTACCCTGAAGCGCAGGTCGTTTACTTCCTGGTACAAGCCCTGGGGAGAAAAAAAACGGTCAGCTAAGACTATTAGTCAAAATTGCGGGGGATGTTTTGTGGGGTAAAAGAATCCCAATGAGGGCCCAAAGATCATTTCCAGATAAAAAGTTTGGAGAAAGTGCAGCCCACTCCAAAATAGAAACATCCTGGAGTAGAGGGAAGCGTCACAGTCAATTTCTATTAGGACCGTTTTTATCGCTAATCCCTGATCATGCAGACTCCTGCACTCTGAGGCAATTACCCCATAGACCGAGCACGAAACGCAGAAAATTGTCAAAAATGACCAAAATGATTCACCACATTTACACAGAAAACGCTGCAGTGACTACACGGAGGTAGAAGAAATTAATTATGCACTCAGGTATGACAAAACCTAACAATGCCTAGCATGATGATATTACACGATTATGGGACTGCCTTTCCTCACTTTCCACTTCCTGACATTTATAGTACTGAACCCTGATTCATCTTACTATTCCTCTGGCCCAGGCCTGCTCAGTGTTCAGGGATGAGGTGTATGGAAATCCTGACTCTTTCAGGAGGGGAGAGGAATTCATTTACTGGAGGAAACTGCTGGAGCGGGGTGTTTTGGCTCTTCCCCTGGCCAGGCGTTCACCAAGGTCAGAGTCTACATTACAGCTAAGGGGCCGCTCAAACTGTCTACAGGGTATCTCTGTAGTCTCAGCGTCAACTATTAAATATCTGAGTGACTACAAAGATTCAAATGTACTTACAGCATAAGTCAGCATGACGAGGAAAAAAAACTCAAAGGCATTATGTCATCGTGAGGACAGTCATGTTGTCTTTGTATACCTCTCGATCCCTGCAGTCTCTCTCAACGGTGGCCAGTTTCCGTCTGAGACTGGACACCTCGGTCATCAGCTCCAGCTTCTGTGTCTCCAGGGATGACTTGCTCAGAAGGTCCTACACAGGATACGTGGCCAGTCAGGACATTCAGTCACACAAACTAGCAGACGCTAATGAATGAGATGGATCTAAACGGCCTTTCTGGATGAATCAAAGGCAGACCAATATCTCCAGCCCAAAGATCTCCTGGCTAATATACCACTGCTAAAGCACAACCCAGTGAAGAGCACTCACCTCCTGCAGCTTTTCTTCAGTGGCATTGAGTTTTTCTTTGTGTTCCTCCAGACACATGTCTAAGTCCCTGATCTTCTCCCCTTGCACCTCCACTTGGTCCGACAGAACGCTCACCTGAGGGGAGCGGAGACAGTCATCATTTGATACCTCACATGCAGTCTGGGTTATGTTTACAGGGTACGGGCATGCGACAGGGCATGCGATGAGATTCCTGCCTTTCACTTAATAAATAGGTACTAATTACTGTGCAGAAAATTAGCATGTTTAACTCTCTCTTTGCATTTTCATGGACCACACACATTCATTCAGAAATACCTGGAGGAGAAGACACTCCTTATCACTCTCAACCCGTGACAGTTGTTCCTGGTAGACCGTGTCTGAAGCATGTCCGTTGCTCTGAAATAAAACCATCAGATAGCTGATTGACAGGGGTTTAATGAAAACACCAGTTTGGGTAAGTAGTTTTGCCTGAGTACATTGTGTATGTATATATACACACTATATATATCCTGACCAGGTTAAACAGCCAAGTCGCATGGTAAGGAAACACTTCTGACTGTTGCAATAGACCAACCTCTAGCCATATGTAAGATGACAATTTCATCGAAAAGGACATTAAACGTAAAGCTGTCATAAAAGCAATGTTCCGTCTTTAAGCAACGGGACTTAAACTGCTTTCGTAAACATAATACATGATTACACAAATTCTGAACACACCAGGCATGTCTTAACACAGTAAAGTTACTAACATTTACAGCAGTTTGCATTTGCAAGAGTAAAAGAATAGAGATGGGTTCCCACCAGTCGTCCCAGCTGCAGCCACTCCACTAGACCGTCAGCGGTGGTGTTGGGGACCTGGCAGCGGAGGCCTTCCCTCTCATCCTGGTCCATCATCTCCAGGGCTGCCCGGAGGTCCTCCAGGAGGTGCAGTGCCCGCAGGCTGCCCAGGAAAGGAGAAGTGGGTGACTGGCAGTCAAACAGACCATTGGAGTAGTCCATGGCCTTGGAGCCTGCAATGGTTAGGAACAAATAGTCAAAAGTCAGAAGTATAGATACGCATGCATGTTTTTTTTTATCACTGTGGTTAAAATGGACACCTTCAGAATCTAACCCACTTGTTTCAACAATGAGGAGTACAGGTGATATCACCAGGAGGGATACCACTGACCAATGGGATGACCTGAAAATATATCGCACATTCTAATGGCAAAGGAAAAAATGAACCATTTATGTTTTTATGTTCAGGTACAACACGCCTGAGTAAAAACTTGTGTTCGAAGTGTGTACTATAATCTGCTCTACAGCATCTTTGAACCCGCTCCAAATGTGAAGGTTTGTTGATGTCAGACAGAAAAATAGAAGATAAATAAACAAGGCAGTCCCTAAGGAAGGCATTCGTGGTCGTGGATAGAATTAACGCTGTGGTTTCTGTGGTAACAGGGACTAGAGGATGTCATGTGATCACCCATCCTCCCCAGAAAGGTCAAATCTATAATTATACATCTCAGCGGAAAAGCCTGGGCTCTTGACGCTGGCCGTCTGCTCATCTGAAACCGAAAAGTAATAAAACAAAATGTTTCCCCTCATGTCAGACATATCAAATTAGCAGTAGGACTTGAATAATCATTACTTTCCACTGCTGCAGAAACAGCAGGGGACGACTCGATTTCTCATAGAAGAATGCAGTGGGAAACCTAGAGCACTACCACAACCACCTCCTAAGAGCAACACAAAAATCAAAATGTTAATGCGAGAGCATGTACACCCTTGTTTTACCTGCTATAATCCCATCCATTTGCTCCAAGGCGGCTGCCAACATTTCGCTGGCATCGGACATCATTTTCACCCCCCACGGTGAATCTGAAAGAAAAGTGACAATGTTAAATAAAGGCCAATGACTTGAAACTCAATCTACAATGCAAGTTGAATGTGCTTCCAAGTAATTTGGTTTCCATCCAGCCACGGAAATACATTTCCTGACGTAGAGAAAACGGTCACAACCACGTTAGTGGACATCTTGCTAAAATTTTACAAATGTAAGAGAATGCATTGTTTGTTTGATATGGTGGCATCTTTTTATGTCCGTAAAAGGCATTGTGTGAACTGGCGGTAGATAGGTTTTTCTGGCATCGTTTTTGTTCGGTTTTGAAACCAAAACCGAATAAAAACGCCCTTAAAAACGTTTTTCGGGAGGAAAACTTCACCAGGCGAAGAGTTGCTTTGCCAGCTGCTCAAAGGAGTTGGGCAGTTTCAATTTCAATACGTATGTAGCTCACTTATGAGATCTGCTGATATGTCAAACAGCCCCGGGCAAGTGAAACTAAGTGTGCATGGTAAAATAAACGTTCGTCTTCTGTTGTGGCGCGCGTTCCATAACACCAGCTGCGTTAAATGTCCGATCGCCAAACATTGGGGATAATTAAAAAAAAATCGGCATAGAGTCTCAAAAGTCCTGGTCTGGTGACGCCCTTGGTCACCAATGGGCAAACTGTCTCCGCCGTTGTAGACGAAATTTTGGACTCCGTTTGTGACTAACCTGATAAAGCTTTTCATCCAGCTAATTAGAATCAGGTGTGCTAAATTAGAGTTGGAAAGAAAACCTACAGGACGGTAGATCTCCAGGATCATGGTTGGGCAGCTGTGGCCTAGACCAGTGGTTCCCAACCTTTTTCAGTTACTGTACCACCAACAACATTTTGCTCTGCTTGGGGTACCCCTGAAGTACCCCCTCATGTTAATTTCACTAGTAATGCTATGGTGTCATGAGTATTTTCAAATACCCCCATTGGAGAGGCCAAGTAACCCCCAGGGGTCCTAGTACCCCTGGTTGGGAGCCACTGGCCTAGACAAATAGTCTAGCTGTTTGGTTATTTATTAGGCTAATTTAAAATGTTAAACCAGCCTGTTTTTATTATCATAGGTGTATTTCTCTATTGAAACATTATTTAGCAGTGAAGACGCAATAAGAAATGTTTTGCTCCAATAAAACCTGTTATGTTATGAACATTGCTGGTTAATATTTGAAAAAATTTTCATTAGTTCATGGTCCAGGTGTCTGGTCGATTTCTGAAATGTCTGGGGAACAAATGCTGCCGGTCATATTTCCCAGAGACAAATTTTCTTATCCGAAGCCCTCCTTAAGACATGTTAAAATTTCAAACAGCATAACTTAAACTATCATTTGGTTGCAATACACTTAGTGGTTGAGATAAGAATTACTAAGAAATGGTACCTACACTTAGTGGTTGAGAGAATATACCTATTTTGCCATAAATGCTACCTAGATAGTAACTGTCAATGTTTAAGCAAGATGTCGCTTCTAAGCCTAAATTCAACCCAAAACCAATAGGAAATCTGCATTGTCTTTATAGTCTGTTGAGGGCAGCTCTTTGAAAAAACATAGGTACCTTAAGCAACACATTCTACCATACAAGCCTGTGTTTAATTTTGTATTTAGTTTAGTTCAGATGTTGAATTTATGGCAAGTAGAACTGCATTAAGAGAGTTTGAGTCATATGATAGTATGTAACATGGGCCACCCATAACAAATCGGCAAAGCGTGCAGTTTATTAGGCTACATATGAAATACTTCACTATTAACTTCACAAGGGGAGAGAATGTACAATTAAGAGCTTAACTCTTCTTGATGTGGGTTTATATTGGTGTAATGATGGATGCTTTTATCTTACTCTTATCAATAATAATCTGTTAATTTGCAAGCTATTGGCTAGAGCACGAGAGGGCCTATTTGCAAATTAACATAACAGTTTGTGATATAGCCATCAATAAACTTTGTAGACTGACTGAGAAGTAGTTTCTTTTAGTTTTTGTTTGGAACATCATATGAAGCTCATATGAAGAAAAAGAACCGTTTATTTTCAAAAGGTCAGTTTGATGAAACACGTCACTAGCGGGAAAATGTCCATACTTGGGAAAATGTGAATTTTAGAATACTCACATTAACATATGTTGCCAATTGGATGGAAAGCTAACTAGTTCATGAGAATGTCTAGTACTTCAAGAGTTTTTATGTTGAGCAGTAGATTACATTACCCCCTAGAAAGCCCCCCCCCCACGACACACACACCCCTGAAGTGGACACAGACCACCCAAGATGCAGGAACCCCCCACAATACTGCTAGCAGATTTTACACAACTTACAATAGCAAAGATTACTGTAGTAGACTAATACTTAATAAAAGGCATTTCTATGATTTCAGAAAAATGCACTTTTTTGTCACAGTTATCTACAGTTTCAGAACGCAACAGCAGATACAATTTTCTCATTCAATTTTTGAATTTGAGTGAAATTAAGTATAATTCCCACACAACTTTAGTCAAAGAACTCCATCGGTTTTTATTAATGATCAGCTTTCGTAGGCTATTCAAACAGGAAATTGGAGCCTAATTGTCTGGTATGTTTGTTTGCGGGCGTTGTGGTGTCTCTGGTTCAGTTTAGTGAAAATAATACAATAATGGTCAAGACTGAAGCCCATGACTCTCTTTCCAGATGCACATGTAAGGTGCCAGCTCTACAGATCCTGTTCACTCTCTTTTCATCAGGCAGGCCAGTTTCCAACACCTGCTTCATTAAAATGCCCAATAGGTCCAGAACAATGAAGTGTGGTCCTACAGTGTGCTCTGTTGATATTGACTACCTAGTCTAGTGTTTCTTAACCTAGGGTCGACAGAGGTAAGACAAAGTAGGCAGACATCGAGGAAACAACAATAAACAAAATACAATATTGTAACTTTATTCACATAACATTTTATAAAATGTTTTTTTCTAAAACAGACTGTTCTTTTAGCCTAAGCTTTAAAACTACAAAATTATATTTCTGTCTCATTACTTCTAAAGTGCAACAAAAAACGTTCTACAGTTTGCAGAAAGGCGATATGAAATTCCCTTGAAAACTTTGTTCATTCAGCCATGTATGGCCAAAGTCATAATAACACACTGTATGCTATTTTCTTCCTTAATTTGAGTTTTGAAAATAAGACAAAAGTTTGAGAACCACTGATGTAAGCCAAAACAATTGAACAGTGCCTCTGCAATCAACCAGAAAACTATCAAGACCATGGAATTCTGAGGTAAACTATAATAAACCACAAAGACTGAGTAAACACAATGATGAGCTCTCTGATAGGGGAACTATAAGTGATTTCTCAGCCCAGCAATAACTTCCTGAGACCATCATGGGGAGGGTAGACTTATTTCAGGAATAATGGTGCTTTTCTACAAAGGACCTCTCCCCACAGTGTTGGCATGACTGGAATTCCAAACTTTCATAACAAAGCATCATTGCAGCCTCTGAACCTTACTATTCACTGCACTTTTATTGTTGAGCGGCAATTAACCTATATTGCAGACTGAATTTATCAAAACATCTAAGAGAAATGCTAAATAGTTTGGAAGGATATTAAATCATCATGACTTAAGTCCAGTGGAATGTCCAGCCATTAATGATGAGAGAAATTCCTTGCCATGTCGGGTAATTACGCACAGCTAGAGAGGAGTTCAGGTGGTGAGTTGTTGGGTGAAATGCTAAGGACATTTTCTTAATTTCCTTTTGCCCATGTCAGAGTCACGCCCAAAGATGTAGTGAAAAAAGGTGAAGAAAATCATTTAACCACTGAGCCTGCACCTTCAACAATGAGAGCATAATATCCCCCACCTTATAACTCTAGTCAAGATGGGTAAAACCCCTTCCAAAACAGTCACCCTCACCCAGCAACACAGATGCACTACTCAATAAACAATGTTAAATTCTGCCCACAATTAACACAAAAGGAAAGAGCAAGAAGAAATCTGAAACAAGTACTGCATCATAAAACTGCAAATATAATTTAACTGGAATGTTTTCGTGTCCTTAAAAAAGGCACAAAAATCACTGGTGTTCAATGGCCATTCCAACTGATAACTGAAAGCATCTGAGCAACATCAAGACTATTTGCTGACTAAAGGCTACCTATGTGTATGCTGAGGGACCCTAACTTCCATTGCTTTTCCTTCCAAGGTATTTCCTTCTAATGGGAAGCCATCCCACTCTCACTACAGGGAGGGAGCTAACTTTATTTGGTCAGCCGTCTGTCTCACACTAAAGGGGAAAACCAAAACTTGGACATTTTTCCCAACTGGAGCAGCAGTTTTTTGAATCCGTAGTAAAAAGTAATGTAATAGTAAAAATAAAACCAAAAAGGAGTTGATCGGACAAGCAGTCACTTCTTTAAGAATGTAGGCGTAACGCAGCACAGACAGGATTTAACAGATATTGCCTATGGAAAGTATTCAGATATTCAGATATGTATTCAGATATGATTTTTTTCCCCATTTTGACAATGCAAAAAAAAGAAATTCTCCCAATTTATAGAAAATAAAAAACTGACGTCTGTCATGTATATAAGGACCTCAGTCTCTTTATTCAGTACTTTGTAGAAGCGCCTTTGGCAGAGATCACAGTTTCAAGTTGTCTTTAGTCTGCCTACCAGCTGTGTGCACTTCGATTTCGGCAGTTTCTCTCATTCTTCCTTGAAGATCCACTCAAGCTTTGCCAGATTGAGAAGGGGAGCATCAGTGAACTGCAATCCTCGGGTCTCCCAACAGATTTTAAACAGGGTTCAAGTCTGGGCTTTGGCTGGGCCACTCAATGACATTCCCAGACTTATCCCAAAACAACTCCAGCATTGTCTTGGTTGTGTGGTTCAGGTCATTGTCTGTGTCGATCTTAGGTCCTGCGCGCTCTGGATCAGATTTTCTTCAAGGACTTCTGTTTTTTGGCTCTGTTCATCCTTCCCTCAATCCAGTCCCCTAGTCCCAGCCACTGAGAAGCATCTCCACTGTATGGGTAGTATTAGCCAGGTAATGAGTGGTACCTTTTTTTTGCCTAGCATAACACTTGACATTCAGGCCTAATAGTTACATTTTGATCAGACCAAATAATATTTTTCCTTATGCTCTCAGATTCCTTCCAGTGGCATGTCATATCCTTCCTGCCACTAGTAAAAAGGCCAGACTGATGGATTGCTGCGGGGGTGGTTGTCCTTCTGACAGGTTTTCCCATTTCTGCAGAGAAACTCTGAAGGTCTTTTAGAGTGACCACTGGGTTATCGGTTACCTCCCTGACCAAGGCCCTTCTTGCCTGGAAACTTAGACAGACCCGACAGCCAGCTAAAAGTCTTGGAGTCATAGCAAAGGGTCTGAATGCTTATTTACATTTAGCTTTCCTGCTGTTTTGCACCATCTTCCACCTTCTCGCTTCCGCTCTTATTCAGACTTGATAGTTGGAGTTCAAAGTAGCGTCTGGAACATTCTGGATCAGCAGTGATGTTATTGCAGTCTCGCATGACTGATATTTTAAAGGGGGAGCCCATAACAGCTAACATGTGATAGAAATAACACACTAATGAATAAGAGTTAGGAGTGCATTATCTTTATCAAATAAAAGCTCAAACTAATGAAATCAGCCTTTGAAAGCACAATGGACTAAATGGAAAATAATGACAATTCTATGTGCGTCTGCAAAAAGAGCAGTGGGGATTACCACCACATAGCACATCCACTCAATGACTCACCAGTTGAGTACATTACAATAAAAAGCACACATTTACAGATTCACCCCCCAAAAAATGTTTAAAACCAGTCTCCAAATTAAAAGCCACGTGAAGTGCAGTCTTGTGGAGAACTATCTGCCGTAAATGGCAACTCTTTTCCGTTACACAGACAGCGCTGTGGGTTATGTTTTGAAACCAGTCATCCCAGAGCCAGTCGGTGCTCCCTGTGAGATATGTAGTTCAGTACCTGACACTGGCATCTCTGTGACCTGTATGACCTGTGGTGGGAGTAACACCCTCCCATCGGCTCCCTGGATTCCATCAAATCTCCTCCAGATGTTCAGTGTCACACAAGCCCGCGGCCTATCGCCACACAGGCCTGTTTAACATTTTGCAATTTTACATCAAATTTCACGCAGTACTTGTGCAATTTCACCACTGATTTCATACAATTCTGCATTCATTTTTTGATGCACGACATAAGAAAATAACTACTTAAAATCAATGGGGACCATTTGGAGATCGGGGCCCCTGTGCCTGTAGCCCTCCTCCTCCCGCTCCTCCTCTGTTTAGATCAGCGGCTGTAAACCAAAAGCTATACAACTAACATGGCTAACTGTCAGCAAGTCAAGTGAGTGACATGACGCATATACGCATACTTTAAATCAGGGGCTCTCAACTCCAAGCCTGGGGACCCAGACTACTGCTTGTTTTCTATTCTGCCTGATAGTTCATTGCATTCACCTGGTGTTCCAAGTCTAAATTAGTCAATATTTAGAGGGGCTAGAATGAAAACCAGCCGTTCTTTGGGTCCCAAGGCCTGGAGTTGAGAACCACTGCTTTAAATACATTGGGTATATTGTGCCATTATTCCCCTTAGTTGAGGCCCTGGTTGAAAATATATTTACTAATCCCCTAAACAACCGCTAATATTACATAGTCCTGGAGCTGGTCCAGTCTAACATACTCAGCGCCACACACAAAGCCCAAACTCACCTGAGAAAATAAAAGGTCACTTTTTGAAAAATCAAAACATCTAAGACACCACTCATAAGACACTGTGCTACAAAAAAAAGCATTTATCTCAAAAAACAAATTTTAATTTATCCATTTTAATGTTTTCTTAGTAAAGAGCCTTTATTAAAAAGACTGTTGCAAGGCTAAACCATTGAGCTCAGGATTGCTTTTTTGAGTATCTAGAAGTTATTCTGGTTTATTTGCATAGTTTGACATCAACCAGATGTATAGATACGAAGGAGGAGGGGAATCTCATTTAAAAAGAAAACACTGCCTGGCCCATCGATGAGGATCACTCAGTCAAGCACTCACACATGCACACACCATTTCCAATAGCTACACAGTGCAGCTGTGGCCCAGATGTGTCTTTCAGGGCTAAACTGGCCTACGCACTTGTGCCTCTTCAGCATCCGACTATGTAAAGGGACAGTTCACACGTTTTTACATGTAGACTTACGATCACTCTGTTTGTTGGTAAACCCCCAAACAATTTTGCTTTATTTTATTTGGGGCTTTTTTATTCAAATGTGTCAGCATGGATTTTGTGTCCATGATGACTTGAAAGCATCACGCAGTCATTGCAGATTTTTTCAGCCACATGTTCACGTTACATGTTCATTCCAGCTTATCCCAAAGGTGCTTGAATTCTGGGGACTGTGAAATTGGACATTGAAGTCGCAGTCATGTTTTTGGAAACAGCTTGAGATGATCTGTACTTTGTGACATGTCGCATTGCCCTGCTGGATGTATTCATTTGAAAACGGGTGGGCTGCGGCCATGAAAGGACACACATGGTCAGCAACAACGCTAAGGCACGCTGTCACATTCAAATAATGCTCAATTGGTATTAAGAACATAATGTGTGCCAGGAAAGCAATTCCCAACGTCTGTGCCATCAACACAAGGCAGGATGGATCATAGATTAATGGGGTTAACACCCACCATCCCTATGTCCCAGCATAAATCAAGTTTGGTAAAAGGTCACCAAGTCTGACCAATCTTCAGTTGTTCTAGTTTGGTGATCACGTGGCTACTGTAACTGTATCTTCCTGCTTTTGGCTGACAGAGGTCAAACCCAGCAGATCTCTGCTGCTGTAGCCCATGTCAAGGTGGGACTCATTGGGCATTCAGAGATGCCCTTCTGCACACAACTGTGTAAAGAGTGGTTATTTGAGTGTTAGCAACCTTTCAGTCAGCTTGAATGAGTCTTACCATATTCCTCTGACAAGGTGTTTTCACCCACAGAAATGTTGCTCACTTAATGTTTCTTTGTACATCACACCATTCTCTGTGAACTCGAAAGACTGTAGTGCATGAAAATCCCAGGTCAGCTTTTTCTGAGATGCTGGAACCACAGATGGCACCAAAACTCATGCCATGGACAAAGTCACTTAGATCACATCTTCCCTATTCTAAATGCTTGGTCAAAAAACAATCTGTTGGACATGTCTGCATGCTTTATATATTAAGCTGCAACCACATGATTCACTGTTTGGCTATTTGCATTAATGAACAGGTATATCTAATGAATTGAATTCCTTCTGTTACCATTTTTTAATTTAATCTTTTAATTTTATTTCCCCATTAGTTTAACACTCTTGTTAACAAATAACCATTTATTTGAAAATGATTTAACATTGGTATGGAGGAACAACAGCAGCTACACCTAGCAAGAGCACAGTAAATGCAAGAGCACAGTAAATGCAAGAGCACAGTAAATTTTCTTAAATCTTTATACCTGATAACTACACAAAAAATGGTAGCTTAAAGGAATGGATGTCTTATTTGGATTCAGATTATTGAGGGAAGAGTTTAACCAAAGGATATTAAGCCATAGCATTGTAAACTTTATTTAGGTTAGCTAGTGTTAGCGTAACTTGCTAGCCACTTATTTTGGCTACAAGTTGTTTTTGCATCTAAAGCAATTCCTGGGATTGTATTTGTTTGAACTCTAACCTTGACTTCAAAACTGTTGAACAAAGCTGCACACATAGTGTATGTTTAACACCACAAGAGACATCTTGCTATTAGCATCCCCAAAAGTGTTTCTACAAAGAACACATCATGTTTGAATGATGATGTTGGATTAATTGGACAGCAGAATATAAAATAAAAATCATAGGACCATTATTCTCATTATAGAATGAGATTATGATGTCAAATGACTGATTGGAGGGTTTGTCCATTTCATAACACATCAGCCGATGCCTCTGGAAAGTTGCTCAGCAGTTTTTTCCATAACTAAACCAAATACGTAATTAACAAAAGTCTGGCAGATCAACAAGCACAGAAAAAGGACAAATAAGGCCACGTAAAAATAAATGAATTTCCCCTTTAACATCCTTGGCTTGTTTACAGGCACGTTTCACTCAGATGTCTAATGGTCCTTTTGTTGGGGCTGGAGTGATGCAAGGTTGCAGTAGCACTTGGAGAGGACATCCTGTCTGAGGTCCGTGGCACACAGCTCTCTAGTGGTGGGCTCTGCTATTTAGACCTGGCACACAAACAGCTCTTTGTTTAGCATGGTCACGTGGATATAGGGATATTAAACCCCAGGTGAGAATTTTTTTTCACATATTCCAAATAAATTACTTCCAAGTGTGTGAGGGGGAGGCTGTAGAGTACGGGGAGAAAATGTTGTGGGGAGTCCTTACAACAAACCTGATTGGCCCATTGTTCTGTTTGGAAGGGGCTTAATTTTGAATAAATTGATAGAAATACACACCGATGCAACTAATAGTCACACTGAAACTGAATGTCAGTTTAATTACACACTATTGTTTTAGGGCTTGTCCTCTGGCTACTCATATGTAGCTGTTGTTAAGATGCACAGATATGACTGTCTTCCACTGTTGACTCAACACTGTAGACAGAATCATTTTGAAACAGTGTCTAAATTCTTGGCATGTGTTCATTTTGTATCTCAGAACAAAATACAAGCTAGTTTATAGAGTGAACAATGCTGCTGTTCAAAGCATCTTTGCCTTGTCCTGTCAGGAAGCCCTTCCTGTCACATGCTTAAGAACTGTTTTTCTTTCAGCTGGATTGTTGTCTTCCCAGTTTCTACTACTACTACTGGAATGTGTGACGCAAACTAAAGACCTTGTCAAAGAGAGTTTTCAGTGGGAACATAAAGCACATTATTCCAGTCAGGAGTTGCATCAATTGGGCTACTATGAATGTGAACATGCATATGAATAAAATGCAACAGAGTTTTCACATTAAAATGTAAAGTAGCAAGATCATGTCTAAACTGCTTCACAATTCTGTGTGACCAACTGTTGCTCCCAAGACTAAGTCCCATTGGTCAAAAATATGTATGGAATGCCTATATGTATGGAAAGTTAGTCTGAATGGCCTCAGGACAAAAACTGTGTGGCTAGGTGCGTGACATCTATGATGATAACGTGTGGACAATAGACAGTGAAACAATAGATAAAGGTACTACTTTATAGTAGGCTAATAATATCAGCTTTCTGTACTACTTTGCCTACTCTGTTAGAACTGACAACTCTGCTTGAGGGACAAACATGATAAAACGATTTGAATTCAATTACTTTCTAACTGCACTCCTTTTGATTTCAGCAAAATCTTCCAAACACAGGCACTTTTTAGACTACATTAGACAGTTAATGAGACCGAAGTGCCTTATTTTAAATAAAACCTCAGTTTGAATGGGCATATACCACCAGATATGCAGAGAAAGGGCTGTGAGCTGGAACTGATGGGTGTATGTAGCATCTTGAACAGCACCCTCCACTATTCAGAGGTCTTAATAGGCTGCATTAGGTAGCCTATATCAAACATACTTATCTAGACAAGGCAGAATAATAACAGTAGGATACTTACCATTCTTTCCCTTCTCAATCACGCTCGATAATTAGGCACGGTAAAATGTAATCCATTTCAAACTGCATTTAAATATCTGACATAACGGTAGATACTGGGCATTTACACTGGAGTTTGACTGTTTCTCTTGGTTCAGCGTGAATTTTTGGGAGCCAAAAACCCATGCTCACCAAGAAGACTCGCAATTCTCATCACAACAATTAAATGCACAGAAGTGGAGGCAAGTCATTCACCACCGACATCAATTCAGCTACCTATAGAATGAATAGGTCTGCCTGCCACTACTTCACCCATTGTTTTCATGGGTCAGACCACACCTTGAATCGTCATACTAGTAGTGTATTTTATACCTGAAATATTTCAGTTGCACTAAGCACAGTATTTTTACTGACGTTTGGCAAATGTTAAATTCAATGGTGCAAAACATAAGTGATACAAAATAAGAGAAAAACATTCACTTCACATGTTTTCTAATATGTTTGTTATTTTTGTTAGAACCTGAGAGCAGCAACAATAACTTCCATTAAAATGGTTGGGACAAACCGATATAATTAAGCTTTAAATTAATATTGAAGTTGACCATGCATTATTTTTCCCAGTTGTGAAAACATGTTTCTTTCACAGTATGGTTGTTAGGAAAATGGGTCAACTTTGAGCGCTTGTTTTGGCATTCAGGTCCAAAAAGTTACTTTCTGAGAACTACTTCCATTGGCAAACATATGGAAAGTCATTTAAATTGGAAAGGGATTTTCTTTGGCATAAAGGGATTAACTTCAAATATGTTTACCCAGAATACACTGTTTGAGGAAATTAAAAGTGAAAACAAAGCTTTTTTTCCAAATAGCCTAATGCTGAAAAAAATGCATTTTGTTGGGGGAAAAAAACTTTGCTTCAAAAGGATGGATATCTACAAGTATTTGGTAATAGGGTAGAGGGCACTATGCCTTCAAGGTTAAGTATATGGCTGTATCTGGTTGAAACTACAACATCCAGCTTTTGCATGGACTGTTGTTGAATTGTAGCACAAAGAAGCCTAGAGAACTGATAAACCATCCTTGTCTTATAATTTTGCAGTCTTTGGATACAGCATATTATTTCAAACAGCCACACTAGCCAGAGGGTTTGACTCTTTGTCATTGTTCACCCATCAGTTAACGGGCCTATGCCCAAATGAGGATAGCCTGTACCCGGCGTGGTACATGGGCACGAACAAGTACCTCAGTCAAAGGATAAGAAGGTCGCTACCTAACCACATTTGGGCATATGCCCATTTAGACTTAAAGGGACAGCAATGACCTAACATCTGGCTAACGATCACATGTGACCAGATGCTATCCTGTGGACATTTGCCAACAAAGCAAATGTATACAGAACTTGGTCTGCGTGCTGACTGAATAAAGGCCTTTGTCTGAGAAGAACTCATTGTGAGAGAAAGAGGCAAGTTCTAAATCCACATAACCACTGACAACTGTGCCATGCCTTTGACTAGCTAAGAATCTCCACCTCTTATTGATGACACGAGTTGAGATAATAAGCAAACTTTGGTTTTGACTGTTTAAATACTATGTGTAAAGACTTCCGTAACCATCAAAAAAATAAAGAGTTGTGGAAAATAGAACAATTTGATAGGAACAGTTCAGAATTGTGTGTCTATGTGTGTGTGGTTATCACCCTGTAAAAATTTCTCATGACCATTCACTGGAAGTTAACGGGCACACCCTCTCCCCTAAAAGATCATGCTAAACCAGATGAAATGCTTGTTGCTGTCAACAAACTCAATTAATGGTTTGTTCAGAAAGAGAAAAAGGCGAATGCTTTACTGCACACATCATCCACCTAAGAATCAACACGGAGGCAGTCTGCATTTTGTAACTATCCATACATCACAGTAATTGATGAAAACCTTTAAGTTAACCTGGATTCTGAGTAGCTAAGCCAAAATCTACCAATATAAATTTGGGAAATCAGGGAATCTTCATGACAATAACCAGCATTATTTTTCTCACATCTTCAATCGATTTAACCTCTTTCATTGTCCAGCAAACATAAGCAGAATCCTACAAGCAATCCATACTCGTTGCATATTAAGATCACCCAGCTTTCTACATTATTAACAGATATGCGTGTTTATTGCTGTGCTTATAAAGAAAATATTTTGTTTAAACATTAACCCCCAATTACCTAAGTTAAACAGTCCTCCAAATTTCGATCCAGTTCACCGCTCACTCATCAGTAAATTTACAACTGTCCCTTATCTGTCAACATTTTGCCCGTTGTTTTTTCCGGTGTGGCATCTATTTATTCATTTTTTTCTGATTCTCATGCACTCATAACTAAAGGATCGTAATGACAACAACCGCCCTAATAAACAAATAATTTTGTATCAAATATTTTCTATATTTTTTCAAAGAAGTTGTAAACGTACTGTTACTGATCATAGTTTCTCAATGCGGCAGATAAAGGTATCCTTGATAACAACACGACGGATCTAGTCCTAAAACCGGTATGTTATAAGTGGAATACTCGATTCTTCACAATGAAAAACTAAAAACGTACCGAATGACTTTACAAACGTGAGCACCTCGAAGGCCGAGCAATCTGCTATTCCAAAAGTTCACCTTTCAGAGTTAAAAGCTGTGTGCAACACCTTTCCATAGAGTTTCATAGCGAATTTCCAACTTGAGAAGTTTGATTGTTGAGTTATATCACAATGCGCATGCGTCAACCTAGTGCCAATCACAGCTTAGCATGTTCACTGCAAGCCTTCAGGTTTGCAGGTTTTGAACAGATTCATTTTTTTATTTGAAGATATTTAGGAAGCAAGAAACTAACTTCCACTTAACAGACAGTTGGCTGGCTGGTAGTTTTGGGGCATGTCCAACTTTTCGCGGAGCGGTGTGTATTTGCGGGCTGCATATGGTGCGAACTACGTATTGTCTAATTCACTCTAATTGTACAGTGCACTCCATTAATGCTGCAGGAGCCTCCGCTGAGGAGAAAGCTTAATGGCTCCCTCTAGTGGTTCACCAGTCACCACAGGCATTTGCTCTATAACGCTCCAAGGTCAGTTAAAATGTAGGTAGTAACTGTATGGCTAACCAAAGTCATTTCTCGGTCTAGCCTAACTTCGTCTAACGTAGCCATACTTCAAAATCATGTTGTTGTCACCTAAGGCTCAACCTGAAGTAGCAGGCATTCAAATAAATGGACCACCGACGGTAGTGTAATTACCGCAAGGATCTGAACACTTCCCCGAGGACCACCCAGTCGCAAAAACAATCAAACCTTTTGACTGGTCCTAGAAATCAATGAATTTAGTGTGATTGGTTTCAGAAACCAATGAGTTGGTCCAGAGCCAGAACTCACTTGAGTAACGGTACATTTGAAAATGTGTAAATGGCTTTAATCCCTGGTTAGAGATGATGCAATCGACAATTTCTTAATTTACAATACACCTAATCGACGTCACCAAAACAACTGCAATGGAGACGTAGTAAACAACGGTGGAGGAGAAGATCGAGTCTGTTTTGAGTCATCAGACGAAATTATTTTTTCTATAGTCGTTCATAAGAATGCAGGACAGTGTGTCTTTAATCTTATAGTTGCTGTTACAAACTAAAAACGGCACACTGTTGTCACAGTTGGATTTTCCTTTCCCACTGAGCCAACAATATTTGCAAAGGATTCTTTTAAATCCATTTCATTTTTTTCAGTTTGTTGTCTTTTACTTAAAACACATCAGTGAAACGTCACAACTTGGCAAACTCTGGTAGCAACCTTTTTCTTAAAGTTCCCCCAATTATAATTCAGACTTGCAGAGTAATTCTATGAAATTACACAATATCCATGTTAGGACATGGTAACACCTAAAACCAATTGCTGGTCCTGCACTTTCTAATCTATTATTACTTATTTCACTTCTCAGATTTTTCTCCACAATTTCATGATACAGTCAATTTTCTCCACAACTGCATGGTTTGGGACAGTTGATTGCTCATCCAGGAAGTCTAGATTGGAATCCGTAGGGAACGCACTCACCGACCTTCTAGCTTGATTGAGACAACTGCTGCCACCATAAGGAGTTTCTAAAATGCAACTAGGCAAGGCAATCATAATTGATTCCTAACCACCCAAAACCCAGGCTGTGTGAGCAGAATTTGAGCTCTGTTCAGGCAATGACAAAGTTAAGGCTGTGCCTACATTATATCGCTAAAGCCTGTAAGGGGCCTGTTACGAACCCTGTAGCTCTAGCAGTCTAGGGTGGATGGTACAGAGACCCGTAACATAAAACTCATGCAAATCAGTGTAGTGTAAATGAACAGTGAGAACAAACGACACAGACAACCAAAGCTACCGTCAAACATAAAACGTTTATTATAAACACACGGTAAAGGGGGAAGGGAAAAGGGCTGAGCTGAACCCAAGAAATGAAATAATATAGTCAAAACACCCCTAAACTGAACTTGCCTGCCTCAAGAACCGCTTAGCTGACTACTAACCAATACAAAAATACAGTGGGTGGTCCGCTCAGTTCTAACTAGTGTTTTTAGACAAAGTTTTCCTACGGGTTGTGTATGCCCAAGGGCGACTTGCTAAAAAAATTTTTTCCCAGGGACACAGGGATAAACAAAAACACACAGGTCAAACAAGGACTAAACAGCACACAGCAAACAATTGACTAGACAACACCAAACAAAACACCACAGCAATACATACTCACATGAAACAGGACAAAGTGAGATGTATGTGCTAAACTAAGTGATGTATGAACAAAGTGTCTGTCTATCCAAAAAAAAAAAAAAAAAAGGTATGTATCTCAAGAGTGTCTATGTCCATGTGAGGTAAATCAAAAGAGCCTCTCTGGGAGAACCAACTGACTGGGTTTTTAAACCAGGGATGTGTGATGCGATTGGGTAATGGAAAAAGGAACAGGTGGTGCAATTAGGAGGGGTGTCCACCGATTGGTCCACCTCAGCAGTCAGGTGATGAACTCATTACTGCCAGGTGGGAAACACCAACGAGCACAATCAGGAACATAAGAGACACCTGGGGAAACGGCAGGAGGGGAAAAACACAAACGCACATACAGGGTACCTGCATGCGTAACAGGGCCGCTCTAATTCTAGCAAACACAAATACGAGTATTGGATGAGTGAACAACATTTGATATGTGTGAGCAGATTATTCACTTTTAAAAGTCATATATTCACAAGACAGTCACTTTAGCAGTGCTCTATTGACAAATGAGACAAAGCAACCAGCAGATGGAGTTAGAGCTGCTCCTACATCTTAGGGAAAGACCGCCTGATTTTGACTTAGATATTATATGCTATAACAGGTGGGTGATAACAGCAAAGATAACTTTAGCTGCTCTTTAAATGGATTTACTGTATGCAATGACATTTTTGTACCTCATTGATTGACCCAAATTCATCATGTTACTGAGACCATTACAATTTTTATCATACTTTTTTAATGATACATTTATCTTCTTGTCTTCATCATAGACACAAAGAAAGCACTAAGCAATGTATGCTCTGAGTGCACAGAGCTAAGAACAGTAGTACAGCTGTTACAAAGTGTTGTCAAGCTTTACCTTTTGTATATTGTACACCGTGTTCTCTCCACCACAAACTAAAAGAAAATGCCAAGCCTGGCCATAATTGCAACAACAGAGATAAAGCATGGCTGGCTATTTGTCTCGTGTTTGCTGTCAGTCAAGCTATTTATATTTAATATATGTCAAAATAACCTTAAGCTATGTTGACAACAGTTGACCTGGTTTTACCCCATAGTGTTCTAAAATAAACTCCAAGTTCCTTTTCAGTCTTGCAGCTGTGTATTATGTGACTGGGGTCCTTGTTGTTTGTAGTGAGGCACATTGTGAGCCACACTGGCCATTAAGTCAATTGTTCAGCCCTTGCACATGAAAGGACCACTTGCGACAACAGGACAGAATGACATGTTCTAGAACTCCAGATCTTGCCCAAAAGAAAGACATTATGCCATTGCCACGCTTACCACAGCCATTAAACTGTCAAATAGGCTTATCTGTGTGGCTACCAAATGGCACTGCATCTCAGTCCAGCTGCACCATTGTGACCAGGATTTGTATCTTGGTTGCAGCAAACACTGGAAAAGGGCAATGCTGGTTGTCTCAGCTGCATCTAGGTTGGTGGGATAGACAAAATTGCCTTGTTATAAGATGCTTTAGTAACTCCTTGTGGCGGGTCAGGCACATGCAATCTCAAGTGTGGTCATTAGCTGGAAAAGCTTTCTCCTTCAAACACATATATTCTGGTGTACTTTCTGGTTAAGTATGGAGTGGTAAGTGTGGGTAGAGCATGACAGGTTTGATTCCCAGGGGGGGCCTGTTCAAAAAAAGTATGAAAAATGTATAAGGGTATCTTCTAAATTATTTAAATGTAAATGTGATGTTTTGTTGGTCAACTCCTTAGAGCACGCTGGGAACTGTAGCAACGACAGGCCATAATCACATATCAGACACCGTGAAATTGGTGGACACAGTTTGCTGCATCTCATGCCCATCCTACTGCTTTTCATCATCCGTCATACTGTACACAGGCATGATTGGAATGTAATAATAGCAAACATATTTTTAAATTACAATACCCCCCCCCCGTTTGATTGAATGTTTCAGTACATCTCAAAAGTATTCAACCCTTGGACTTTTCCACCTTTCATTGTGTTACAACATGAAATGCAAAAGGATTTAGAAGTTTTGCAAATGATCGTACCACAGAAAACTCCATAATGTCAAAGTGAAAAGTTAAATCTTCAAATTGTTCTAAATTAAACAAATCCAAAACAGAAAACGATTGATAGAAGAATTCACCACCATTGCTGTGACACACCTGGGTGAACTGTGGTGCAACCAATTTTCTTTAGTTATCACATGGCTGAATGGAGTCCAGCTGTGTGAAATAAGGTGTTTCACGTGATTTCAGGTTAAATAAAAGTCTCTGGGAGGTTCCACAGTTGGTTAGTACACATCCCAATAAAAACTACATCAAAAAGATAAAGGAACATTCAAAGCACATCTGGAATAAGGTTTTCAAAAGCACTAATCAGGGGTAGGATATAAGAATGTTTCAGTGCATTGATTATCCCCTGTGCAGAGTAAAGTCCATTATTAAGAAAGAGAATATGGCACAACTGTGCATCTGTCAAGAGCAGGCCGTCCTCAAAAACTGAATATCTGGGCGTGTAGGGCACTAGTCAGGGAGGCCGATTTAATCCTCAAAGGAGTTACAGCCCTCCCTAGATGCCACACTCCAGCCATTGAGCGTTCAGCGTTGCCATCACCCATCAACCATTAAGGAATGCCCCCTTTGAAATAAATGCGGTGCTACCTTATGTGCGTTGCGTCACGTCCAATGGCGGTTTCCAAGCTTCACGAAATACTGCGGTTAAATCCTGGATGGCTGACGTGTATTATTTCAGTCTTGAAAATGAAAATATTAGGGAAACAAATTTGATTTGGAAGTGTCTCCGTTCTAGCAGGTACAACGTCACTTTGACGTGATGCTAATGGGAAAGCAACGCTACGCTTTTATTTGGGAAGTTCCATGGTGCTGGGAGACACTCTACCAAATATTGACTAAGGGGTGACTACTTAGGCAATCAATTATTTTGTTGCATATTTGTAATCAACTTAGAACAATTTGCAGATTTTATTTTTCGCTTAGACGTTATGGATTTTTGTGCTGATCAATGTCAAAATCATTAAATCCATTATGATTTCTTGTTGTAACAATAAAATGTAGAAAGATCCAAAAGAGGTGAATAGTTTTGAGAAGCACTGTACTATTGGCGAACCAAGTGACCTACGTGACTTTTGAATGTGGTTTAATTGCCAAAAACAGTGGTGTCAGTTCTAGTTTTCATGCACAAAAGTGTCCAAGATTTACAGAGAATGGTGCAACAAACAAAAACGTTAAGTCAGAGGCAGCCCTATAGTTTAAAATATACGTTGAATGACGAATGTCAAGAACTGTGCAAGATAAGAAATTAGTGCTTTTTATGTTATGTTTTTATATTGCCAGATCTTCAACAAATAAATCGGAAAACTGAGTAAAAATTTACTTTTTTGTATATACTTATTTAATTTATTTGATAAAAGTTATGCAACATCCAATCCAACCCTGTGAAAAGTGACTGTCCTTAAAGTCAATACCTGGTTGTGACACATATTGCTGCAATGATTGCAACCAAATGCTTCCTATATGTGTGTACAAATCTCTGACATTGCTACTACTCCGAAGATTTCCTACAAACTTTAGAATAATGTGCCCTCAACAGTTTCTCACACATGGAAACGGTATCAGGTAAAGATCGTACTGTACATGTATCTTAGTCTTGCAGTAAAATGAATAGTCTATGTAAAATATATAAAAGGATTATGACTATAAAGTGAATTCTCAAGGTGGATAGGGGACATAAGCACTGCGCCAGTAGAGTACAGATGGTAAGCCTCATGCTTCATTCCAAGCCAGCTGGATGACACAGGAGCGTCATCAAGCCAAAACGGAACAGCACAGAAACAGTATTTTCAGACCAGTAATAAAATATGAAATTATGCTTATCTACGAAACTGTGCTTTTTATCTACTTTTTTACGAATACTATTTTTTTAGCCCCAGATAACTCCCGCTATTTATAAGAGTCCAGTTTTTTATTCAATTGTTTTAAAATGTTCATGAACATTAAACGTTTAG
This sequence comes from Esox masquinongy, assembly GCA_016801175.1. Classification (NCBI taxonomy): domain Eukaryota; kingdom Metazoa; phylum Chordata; class Actinopteri; order Esociformes; family Esocidae; genus Esox; species Esox masquinongy. The sequence continues at coordinate 32,338 of JACXGI010000478.1, forward strand.
CAAACCCTGTTGCTAATATTATGCAGTCTTTCTTACAGTATTATTAAGAAATAAAAAAGGAACTTCAGTAAACCTGTATTTGATGATGTTCCTACTTTCTTGCTTTTTATCAGAAATAGAATACCTTTGTTGAACATCTGTAAGACACGCTTACCTTCAATCAACTCGTCTGAAGCATGTGTGCATCAAAGAGAAAGATATTTCACCCTGGTTATTTAGTGAACACCATCAACAACAACATCTACTAGCAGTTTAGACTTCCTTACTCCATATGCTGTGAAATATGTGAAAACAGCATGGTTGAGGATTTTCAAATTATTTTGTTCAGATGTCTTACTGGAACATCTCACTCTGCTAAAACACCATCATTTGCAGCCACAATAAATGCTATGTATGAATGCTTTATACTGGCTGATTCTTTGTAGCGTGAAGCAAGAAACAGAACTGTTAATGTGAACTCCAAAGGTAACTCTTCTCAACAAGGACATTGTTCGGGTTACCCAAATTTGGCTTTGTTTAAAGTTAGCTTATCAGAAAAAGTTAGCATTAAATAGTGTGAAGTACACATTTGTAACCGTAATCCCCAGATAGGTCAATTTGTCTGAGGGAGATGTTAAAAAATGCTGCATCTGCACAGGTGATAGTTCACTCTACCAACTGTTCAATAAGTTTATTATACCGAGGAAACACATGAGGATCCTGGGTAATAATACTCTTCATACTCCCCCATCCTATGCTTTCAAAATTGATGCTAGTTTACATTTTTATGTATATATTCTTGCCATATTTGCCTTATCTATAATATTCAAAACTACTACCAATATTGATGCTAGTTTACATTTTTAGGTATATTACTGCCATTCTTGCCTTATCTATAATATTCAATACTACTACCAATATTGATGCTAGTTTGCAGTACTCTTTTTAAACTGCTGCTATGTGCAGTGTTATGTATATTATTGCTTTATCCTCTTGCTATATTGTTTCTGTGTGTACATTCTTCTTCTTAAATTCTCACTATGTAGTTGTAGTGTGCTATGCCACCATTCATAATCTTATTGCACTCATATGTTTCTATAATATTCAATATCTCTATCAATTGCTGCTAGTTTACACTGTTATGTATATGACTGCCATACTTGCCATATCTAAATGTTCAAATACTACCCAGATTGCTGCTATATCAATAATACTACCCAGATTGCTGCTATATCAATAATACTACCCAGATTGCTGCTATATCAATAATACCACCCAGTTTGCTGCTATATCAATAATACCACCCAGATTGCTGCTATATCAATAATACTACCCAGATTGCTGCTATATCAATAATACTACCCAGATTGCTGCTATATCAATAATACTACCCAGATTGCTGCTATATCAATAATACTACCCAGATTGCTACTATATCAATAATACTACCCAGATTGCTGCTATATCAATAACACTACCCAGATTGCTGCTATATCAATAATACTACCCAGATTGTGGCTAGTTTACAGTACTCATTTTTAAACTGCTGCTAGTGTACAGCGTTATGTATATTGTTGATTTATTTTATTATTATTTTCTGTCTATCTATATTTTTGCGTCCATACTCTTCTTCTTAAGTCTTTCTACGTATTTGTCAGGTGCCATGTCACAAGAATTTCACTGTGCAGCATGACGCTGTGTTGTTCGCTGCATTTGACAAATAAACTTCGAAACCTTGAGGGTTACATCAAGGCCAGAAAGTTCAGTTACACAGAGGAGAACCATCCACTTTACTCATTTTATTCAGGATGTTTTTGGTATTATAACCACGTATTTCTGCTGTGATCTGATGGCTTGACCTGAAAGCAGCAATGGAGGGATTTGAAGCCAGGTCGCCGTTTCATGTAATGTACTATATTCTAATGTACTGAGATATACTGTACTTTAGTGTACTGTTACGTTCATTTGTGGTGGCTTTTGTGAAGATGGCAGCTCTCAGGTTGTTAACACGTTCAGGAGATGGTTTTCAAGTTAGGTCGCTAACTACATGCATATATTTACAGTGGATATAAAAAGTCTACACACCCCTGTTAAAATGCCAGGTTCTTGTGATGTAAAAGAATGAGACAAAGATAAATGTCAGAGACAAAGATAAATGTCATGTCAGAACTTTTTCCACCTTTAATGTGACCTATAACGTGAACAATTCATTTGAAAAACAAACTGAAATCTTTGAGGGGAAAAAAAATAATTAAAAACTCACAATAACCTGGTTGCATAAGTGTGCACACCCTTAAACTAATACTTTGTTGAAGCACCTTTTGATTTTATTACCGCACTCAGTCTTTTTGGGTAGGAGTCTATTAGCATGGCACATCTTGACGTGGCAATATTTGCCCACTCTTCTTTGCAAAAGCGCTCCAAATCTGTCAGATTGTGAGGACATCTCCTCTGCACAGCCCTCTTCAGATCACCCCACAGATGTTCAAATGGATTCAGGTCTGGGCTCTGGCTGGGCCATTCCAAAACGTTAATCTTCATCTGGTGAAGCCATGCTTTTGTGGATTTGGATGTGTGCTTTGGGTCGTTGTCGTGCTGAAAGGTGAACTTCCTCTTCATCTTCAGCTTTCTAACGGACGCCTGAAGGATTTGTGCCAAAATTGCCTGGTGTTTGGAACTGTTCATAATTCCCTCCACCCTGACTAAGGCCCCGGTTCCAGCTGAAGAAAAACTGCCCCAAAGCATGATGCTGCCACCACTATGCTTCACTGTGGGTATGGTGTTCTTTGGGTGATGTGCAGAGTTGTTTTTGCGCCAAACATACCTTTTGGAATTATGGCCAAAAAGTTCAACCTTGGTTTCATCAGACCATAACACATTTTCCCACATGCTTTTGGGGACTTGATGTTTGTTTTTGCAAACTTCAGCCGGGCTTGGATGTTTTTCTTTGTAAGAAAAGGCTTCCGTCTTGCCACCCTACCCCATAGCCCATTCATATGAAGAATACGGGAGATTGTTGTCACATGTAGCACACAGCCAGTACTTGCCAGAAATTCCTGA